>RJWM01001162.1:0-167345 GCA_004363535.1 Dasyprocta punctata
AAAATGGGAGGTGTTATTCCCATTTCCTACTGGCATCTCAACACCAGTGGACTTCAAGCCACTGAAAGAAGACCTGCTAAAGATAATTTGAGTGTCAATTAGCTAGAGCTTCATTAGATAGTACCTGAGTGTTAGGAATTCCTCCTGCTCAAAATGAACAGGGGCTCAGCTCATACATCACCTAGAGACCTCAAAGCTGATCTGCTGCCTTATTAAACCAATCAGATGTGTTCCATGAGCAGAGAAGCAATGATGTTCTGCACTGCATGTTGTGGGAAGGCTGGTCCAGGGCAGTCTTGGCAATGAGCATTGCAGCTGGACCACAGAGTAACACTGTGAGAGGATCGTCAAATCTGATGAGGTTGCCACTGCTACATGTTTTATACCAGTCAAATGCATGCTTTGTTTCACAGTGTTGCCCATCTCACCAGCCACGGGCTGCTACAGAGGTTCCTCAGTTGCAGGTGCATACGAAACACCTAGATATCTAAACAAGCATGCAGACCCTGAGCTCAAGCTCAGAGCTTCTGAGGCAATGGATAGCTTAGAACTTGCAGGTTTAACAGGAAGCGTCAGTAAATCATGCTGCAGATGACCAGGCATGCTGGTACACACCTATAATTCCAGCTATGCAAGAGGCTGAGGCCAAAGGACAACAAGTTTGAAGGCAGTCTGGGGGCTCTAAAGGAAGGGGATACAGTATAGTGGTAGAGTGCTTGTCTAGCATTTATGAGGCTCTGGGCCCATCCCAACAAAAAATACTACGTGGTCTGCATCATGCAGATGGCTTAAAGACTTTGCTGGATAAGCTTTGAACAAGGAAGAATCCTTTCATCCATGTTCTGGCCCCAGTGGTCTATACCATAGGTATGGTCTCACTTCTAGGTTGTTTGGAACATGTTATAATCTTAAAGAAGGCATAAATATTCACTTTGTGTGCCAATTGATTTCCTTTGCAGATCCCAAAGACCCTCATTTTGGGGACTCTCCTGGTTTTAGGGTTAGCTTATAGACATCTGCCATGCAGAGCTGTGTCTCCCTCAACTCAGAACCGAGCCATATGCTGTGGTGCCAGCTCCCTGGAACTCTGCACTGGGGTTCCGTTTGCTATTAAGTGCTCTAATGAGGAGGGACAGGCAATTATTATTATTTATTTCACTAATTAGCCAGATAATCATTCATTTTGAAACTATGCAGAGTTGGAATCTGTTCAGTTGTGCCCTTTGTCTGATGCTGATTCATTCTATTTTTTTTTCCTTTTTTTCCTTTACAAAAATGGCTGCTTTGTTAAATGAGGGGCAAAGGCAGGGGGTGAGGAGGGGAAATTAAAAAAAGAGCAAGAGATCATTTCTGAGCTGGGAAGATAATGTAACAAGAGCCAGAGTCCATAAAAACATCACCTTTCAGTCTCTGAAGACATAATGCTTGATGATAACCATAAAACATGTTAGTGCGAAATAAATTGCTGTTCTATTCAAATCCTTAAACGTACTACTGTGGATGTCACTGGAGATATGCAACTCTTTTTTCCAGTCCTGAGGTATATTTTATCATAATTTGTGGGGTGGGTGACAGCCTTGTACACATGATTGCCTTTTCCTGCTCAGTTAGCCTGTCAAGGTCAGAGTCCTTTGGCCTTTTATGAATGTAGGACTATTAAGAAATGAGCAGGATAACTGAACGGCATGGAGGGAAACTTTATTTTTCTTTACTAATAAATGCATTTTTTCATGGTGTTTGCTTTTAGGAAGCGACCCTTTTACATTCCATGCTGTTTGGGGTGGGGGGTGGGTAGAAGGGGACTGTATTGCTGCCGGTTTGATGTTCTACATTTTATTTTTATTGTGAGATGGAAAGAACTTCTTGGAGTAGGGATTCTCTTTTGTTGCCACAAAATAAAATGTTCAGGAGCACTTTCTTGACCTTGAGGTTGAATTTTTTAAAGATAGGTAATTATAATGGAAAATTGGTGTTTAATTAATAATGGTCACTTCTGTTGGATAAACATGCAGTATAATGCTATTTTTGTAATGAAAATCTCCCAGATAAAACCAGTCTGGTAGATTAGGTTGAAAGTTTTATTATAATTATTATTGTTGTCGTTGGTTATTTTGAGAGTTACAACTAGATCCCTGGCTGGAGCATGGGTCTCAAGGATCTCAATACAAGGAAATGGAAGATGGTAGCCATTTGTTGTGGAAATGCAAATCTTTGGTCAGCCAGAGGTAGGGGTAGGGTAGACATATTAACTAAAGGAAGAGGAGGTATCACCTACAGTCTTAGTTACTTCTCTCATTATGAGGCAAAATATCTGACATTGGTAAGTTAAAGGAGGAGAGGTTTATTCGGGCTCACAGTTTGTAGAGGTTTCACTCTAACGTTGGCAGGCCCCACGGCAGGACAGCATGGCAGAAGGGAATGGCAAAGGAGAAACAGCTCATGGCATGTCAGTCAGGAAGCAGAAAGAGATAGAGGGCAAAAGGAGAGAGAGAAAGCCCCTTCTATGCCTCCAGCAACCCACCTTCTCAACCAGGCTTTACCTCCCAGCGGCACATTGAACTATTTCCTCATCTCCAGACTAATCCATGGCTGAGTATCATGCTCCATGATCCACCTCCCAGAACCCCACCGATGAGTACATGAGGCTCTGGAGGGTGGGCATCTAGACAGAAGCCATAGCACCTGCTTAAAGATGACTTAGTGTGTTTGCTTTCCGTCACTATAACGAAAAGGCCTGAGACAATCACTTTGTAATGAAGAAATGTTCATGTTGGCTCACACTTTGAGTGGTTTCACCCTGTAACTGGTTGGCAGTTCATTTGATATCATGGTGGGAGTAGGTGATAGAGCAGAACCGCTCACCTTATGGCTAGGTAGAAAAGTGAGGAGGCGCCTCCTTGTAGGTTAAAATGGATTCAGTGTAGGGAACTTCTCACCCGAATCATTCTCACTCTTTGGTGGGCTCTTGCATTGCCAGTAGCATAGGAATTGCTCAGAAATGTTGGTGAAAGGAAAGAAAAAGGGATAGACAAACCCTTGGTTAGAAAGCTCAAGGAACCACTGTTCCCACATTTTCAGCTGCTCCTACTAATCTTGCAGAAACCACCACAGGGAAGGTTTTGTGCCTCAGTGTCCCAAGGTATTGAGACTGACTGGTAGTGGCAGCAGGAGCAATGTTTTAGGATCTAGTCTACCCACCACCACGGTCATGAAATATTTATTGAGAGGAATAATAACTTTAAAAATGAGAAGACTTTTGCAGCTCTGAATGTACAGATACTAACACCTTAGTTTATGGTGGTTGATCTTGATATAGAAGAAAATAATGTGAATTTAAAAAATAATCATGCTCTATTGTGAAAGCATTTTCAGGGCCTCTATGGGAAGGGAAATTTGAAAGTACTAAAAAGCTAGTCAAGCTCCATTTAGAAAAGATTTTAAATAGCCCACACTCCTCCTGAAGGGCATCTAAGTGACACACACCGGCCGATGACAAGAAACAGGTGTTTACAAATGCCAGCGATTCTGGCTCTGGCCACTTGAAGGAATGGGGCTTTGTAATAATCATTTCATGCCACAAAGGATAGAAAGCAAAAGCTCTTAGCTTTAACGGAAAGAAATTAAAAATATATGAGTGAACAGAAGCAACAGTGGACCTGGAGGGGGTGATCTGAGGTGCTGTGCCTGTCACAAGGTCCTGCATTTAGTCCCCCATTCAGGTGGCTGTGCAGTGTCCCTTCATAGTGTGGGCAAGCCTGGACACAGGCTCCCCCTAAGCATGGGCTCCAAAAGGGGCCACCACAGGAAGCTTCACAAGCAGAGACAGCAGTGGGGCTGAAGACCAGAGGCTGCGGTCAGTGAGAGGACAGCACTTCTGGGTGAGCTGACCAACCTAGGCTTCCCTGAGGAGTCTTAGCATAATGAAACCCACTCATTGCCCCGGCCCTAGATGTTCTTCCCTCTTTAACTCTAACTTTGCACATCAACATCACATTTCTTCATAAGCTAGCCTGCTGAGAATAATTCCCTTTCTTTTCTGCCTTTCATAACATCTTCTCCACCATTAGAAAGCAAGTTCGATGTGGATAGTCTGTGCCTGGTAGAACTTTCCAGCGCTGGAAGCTGTCCAGCTGCTTTCCCAGCACCTCGGACAGCACCTGCCACAGCACCAGTGCTGGTTGAAACAAGGAGCGAACGGTGACCATGATGTCTCCCTGTTTTATGCCTTTTCCCGTCCCCAGTTCCAAACGGTGTCCCCATCCGCTTCAGCACAGCCCTCTTGAAGTTCCAAAAAGATGCTCGTCACTTCCCAGCCCATTTTACAGCCAAGGGTTTGCTTTAGCGGCCCCACATGCTCAGAACCCTCCTGTAAGGAATATGCAGCTGCCCTGAAGGTAGCAGCACCATGCGCCTTTGCTTAAGTAAAACTTGCTACTATGCAAATTTGAAAATGAAATGCAATTAGTAAAGCATTGAAAAGTTACAGAAAAGTGAATGTGGCAGGAGAACTTGTCTCAGAAGGTTCTTATTTTACCAGGGTTCTTGGAAGGGACCTTCAGCTTAGGGCTACCATATTTAGAGAAAAACATTCAGCTGACTCAGTTATCTTTGAATTTCAGGTAAGCAAGAGTAACTTTTTAATATAAAAACCTCTCTCCCCCCTCTTCCTGTATTCATACCATGTGTCATGTGGGCCATCTTTAGGCTAAGAAATTATTCATTGTTATATGGGACACACTTACACTAGTGAAACCTATTCATTGTTTAGCTGAAATTCAAATGTAACTGGGCATCCTGTACTTTATCTGGCAACTCTACCTTTGCTGATTTTCATTTCTAATGAGATGGAGAAGGAAAATAATAATGAAAACAAGGGGAATAAAAGCAATTATGGTCACCACTTCTGCTCCCCAGGAACTGTGCCCTTTGCGTAATTTTTCTCTAGTCCTCAGGAGAACCCTATGAGGCAAATGTTATCTCCCATTTTTCAAATAAGGAAACCAAAACTCAGAAAGGATGAGTAATTGGCCTGAAGTCGCACAGCCAATTTTCCTTCCGTAACACTTCTTACCAGAAAATGTTTTTATTTTTTGTTTGTCTGCTTGACTTAAAAATAAGGAAGGCCCCAAGGAACCTCCTGATGCTTGGTTCTCTCTGACTGTAAGACCAAAGTTTCCCATGACCCCAGTCTGTCTTTGAGGGGTTTCGTTAAGAGCTGAACCCCAGGCAGGAAGAACTGTACCGAGCTGAACCCAGGAGGAGCTGCTGCAGGGGGTCTAAAATCCCATCTTGATATTTCTGGGCCACTGAGATACAGGACTTTGTTATTTCCACTGTTTTTTCTTTTATATTCACTTGCAAATAACTAAGGATAAACAGAAAACAGCAACACTTATACAATTTCAGTTCCGGAGTTCCACGCATTTTATTCTAATGACAATATTTAACAACAAAATTGCTTCATTTCAACCTCATTGCATTTCTTCAAGTGGGAGTACTATAATTTAAAAATAATAAATGCAACAGAGTGAATATATTGCTTTCATTAATCCCCAATACTGCTTATTTTCAGCACTTTTAAATTATTTGGGTGTGCTCAATAGATTTAGTTGAAGTGGAAAAAGAATCAGTCAAACTTCAGACCATTTGTAATTATCATTTCATCTGCTGTTTTCCAACCAAGTAACTGAATTTTAGTATGGTTTAGTTTGAATGATTTCTTCCCCATCCCCTGCCTGGTATAAAACAGTGAATTAGTCAAGTAAAAACGTCGGTGGAGTTGAAGGTGCTATAAACAAGGGCATCACAGCCTCTGAATTATCAGCTAGCACAGGTGATGTTGATTACATGTCATGGTGTCCCAAGGACACCCAGAGTGACAGTGGCAACTTTCTGTCTCCATGCCCAAAGCCAAGGGAAAAACTAAGGCAATAATCTGAAAATTTCCCTTCTGCTCTTCCTTTTGCCTGATTTCCAGTGGATTAAAAAAAGATCCAAATTTAAGCACTAAGTTGCCTGCTAATAGTATGGGTTCCCCTGTTAAATTTGAATTTCAGATAAAACCTGAGTAATTTTTAAAGTGCAGTTATGTACCAAATTGTCCACCCTGTAATTTGGTTTGCTAAATCTAATAACTATATTGATGACCAAGACCTTGCATCTGACTACCTTGCCTGGTGCTATTCTTTAGATGTGCAGGGTGGTGTCTAATAATGATACCTGGCATTTATTGATTATTATGTACTGAGCATTACTGTCTGTTCTTTACATTTATGATCATCCAAACTTCACAGTAGTCCTGTCAAGTAAGTGTATTATCTCATTTTATAAAGATGGGAAAAGGAGACTTAGCAAGGACTTCACCATGATCTCAGCAAACACATGGTGCAAAGACTTTGCTGATTTCACTACACCATTGTGCTTTCTCAGCACATGGAAATAAGTGACTGGTTACATAGGTATGTGTCTCCCTACTTTAAGATTGTAAACATAAACATGGTCTTAAAATCATATGGCTGTATTTAAGGTTGAGTTTTGCATTGTGTACAATAAGCCATACATGCAGACCTCATCAGATTGGCAAATGAATTGGCCCATCCCCTTATTATTAAAAGAAACCTCCCAAGTGAGAAAGATATCATTTCAAGATGTGAAATGTAGAGGCAATTGTTAGACAACACTTCCAGTGAGCAAGAGCAGTTCTCAAACAATGAGTTGCTTTGAATTCAGTAAAATTGCTATTTCACTGAATTTTAAATTCATAATGAGTTGCCCTGAGGTTTTGAAATTTCATTTTGGTGTTTTTGAATTGTGGGTTTGCTTAAATGTAGGCTCCATTCCCTAATTGGATAGAAGCACATTCATTTGCAAATGGGTCAGGTTCCATGCTGAGAATTTCAACATAAACATTTCTTCTCAAATATCTATTGCATCTGATTATTGAAAAGATGATAAAGCAAGATTTTAAGAAAATTCAAAAGAAGAACGCAGGGCCCACGACGCAGCACAACTGTTTCCATTCTTGCGCATTTCTTTCCTGTTACTGAT
Source organism: Dasyprocta punctata (assembly GCA_004363535.1). Lineage (NCBI taxonomy): Eukaryota > Metazoa > Chordata > Mammalia > Rodentia > Dasyproctidae > Dasyprocta > Dasyprocta punctata. The sequence goes on from RJWM01001162.1 coordinate 7,048, forward strand.
TTCTGAAGTGGCTGGAACTGACAGAGATTCCACAGGGCTTGTTAGAAATGAATTCATGGTTTCTGTCAAGAAGAAACTGCCTACATAGAAGAAAAAGGAAGATGAAGGAAAATACCCATCTTGCAGTTCCAAGCAATTCTATTTTTTGTTCTTTTTTTTTTTTTTTTTTAACAAAAATTCAGTAAACAGGACCTGGGATGATGTGATGAATTATTACTTTTTTCCTTCCTGTAATTATTCTCTTTCATTTCAAGCGTTCTGAAGACCTGGAAACTGATTCCCACATCCCGAATCAGGAGATCTAAGCACCTGCCGTAGCACTACCTGGAAGAGACCAAGGTTCAGGCAGGAGAGTGGAGTTGGTTCAGGGTTCACTGGATCAACACTCGCCGGGCACCTGGCCCTGGATTAAAAACCAGGAATGAGCGAAACATATTCTGGACTTGAATTTGCCATTCTGGAACAAAAGTCTGAATTACGCTGGACAGACACGAAGCAAGAACAAAGTGTCATATACCTCCCGAAAGGGACCGCCCTGAATCAGGGTAGCTGTCATTGGTGTGGGGAAGGAGTGTGGATATTGCCCTTGGTTGGTTTACAGTTCTCAAGATAAGAGCAAGGGTAAAAAAAACCTAAGGAAAACAATGATTTGCCAGAGGAAGGAGGGAATCCAACAGGAGTGCCCCAGAATAACCTTGTTATGTAATGCTACAAATCCTTCCCCCTTAGGACCAAGTTGGGGCTGTGGGGAGCTGGCATACTAGCAAAAAGTGAAACGATTTACATTTCAAAGCCACAGCCAGTAAGAAAATAAACATTGAATCAATTTCTTCCTCTAAGTTCGTGTTCCATTAGAGTAACTACGGTAGGTGACATTTTTCACATTTTAATTGGTGTTTTGCTGATTTTATCAGAATTTCTGCTGATCAAAGCAGATTGGCTATTTATTTATTTTGCAATGAAGCTAACTGTTCCTGCAAGTTTAATGTACTGTAATGAATTTTAAATATCCTCCTAGTCAGATTACAAAGTGTTTGGATCAAGACGTCCTTGTTACACTTAAATTATTAATTACTCAAATGGGCGAAAGGTAACTTTCAGATAAAATGTCACATTTTAAATGGACCTGAATTAAATGAAAATGTTGAATCTACATTAGAAGATAGGAGGAAAATAAGTACTTCCCTTTGCAGTCTGCTTAACCCACTCATACCTGCTTGGTTTTTAGACATATGATAAATACTTTCATTATTAGTTTATTTCCAGTAGCTTACAGAACAATAAGTTTTTATGTTATTTACACTCCAGTGACTTTGGTTTAATTGGCTTCTTTTATGTTATTTATATAAATATAAATCATACTGGGTTTTAAAGTATTAATGATGCATTTTATGTTGTAATGCTGTTTTCATCTGGACTAGCACTCCATAAATTCTCCCCATCCATGGGTAACAGCTGAGGAACTTCACAAAATCTTCCAAAGTCAAAGCAAATGCACCCTGAACCTCTGCAGAACTCATGCCTGGGCTGGAGAGAGCCAATGAGTTACATTTCATTTGCATTTGCGTTAGCAAATTAATTTGTTTAAATATTTCTGGAGGGCAATTCTCAGGTCTGTATACTTGGGAAACAGCATAGATTTTTCTTTCAAGGCAGTTTCACAAAGCAGTGCCAAAAAAAACCCCACAAAAATAAAACTGAGTTTGGGTCCAGCTCCTCACAGTCATAGCACCTACCAGCTATTCCTGCAGCACCTGGGGATCTATCTATTGCAGGAAGAGTTTGGTTGGAAGGTCTTTTAGCCCATGTAAATTTCTACATTTCTCAGTTTATATGCACTCAGTGATCTTCGGACAGTTTTCTCTCAATCCCTAAGATAATGGTGTGAGCAAATAGACTCTTCTTACGTAGCTCATATTTTTTAAATAGACTTTAAGATTAGCTATACATATGCAGGCTCATTCAAGTGGTTCTCTGCATGCTGAGGTCTTTCAGTGATGAAGACAAAAAGGACTGAGGATGTAGCTCTGTGGTAGAGCCCTTGCATGGCTTTTGTGAGACTTAGGATGCAATCCCCAGTGCTGCAAAATATAATAATAATAATAATAATAATAATAATAATAATAATAAAGGAAATGAAAGTGTTTTTGAATGATGTCATTTTAATCATCGATTAAACAGCAATCTACCTTGGCATGTAAGGGGCAGCTGGGTCAGTTTAAACAGCAAAGGAATTACAGACACTCATTGTTGAACAATAGGGTTCCATGCCTGCTACTAGGTCATTAGATGAATTGGTAGCTGAATGAAGAATTGTACGTGTTATGGTGACAAAGGTGGCACATGGAAAGGATAGAGTGTGTCCTTACTTCTAAAAACTGCCAACACCCTGCTCAAGCACAGGCTTTCCTCTGGAGGGACACGTGACGCAATGCGATCATTTGTTTTCATCTCTATCTTTGTGTGTTCTGTTTTCAAAGCACCAAAAGTGCCAGGACAAGAGGTGTCTTGGTTACTTTTCTCTCATTGTTGAGACAAAATACCTGATGCCCAAAGTGAAGCAAGAAAAGCTGTAAGATAAATAAAGCTTTTCTTGCTTCACTTTGGGCATCAGCTGGCTCCAAGGCAGGGTGGCATGGCTGAGGGGCAGCTGTTCATGGCAGCTACAAGTGGCAAGAGTGAAAGGGCAAGAGAGTGGGAAAGCATGCCTCCTTCCCTCCCTTATATAGTGTGCCGGCTCCACCCCTGGGCGGGTGCAGCACTGACACCGCCAATCCCAGTGCTAGACAGCAAGCCAGTCACAAACACTAGATTCAGCCACATCCATGACTGCATGAGGCTTGTGGGGGCCATCCGAACATAAACCATAACAAGAGGATTTTCTTCTGTAATGTATATCCACTGAAGCAACCCTTGGAATCAAAGAGATCTTTCTTCCTGGGAAGCTGATCAAGTTCCTTAACTTCTCAGCCTTGGTTTCCTTATTCATAAATAGAGATGCAGTAGTTGGAGTTTCGCTTTGTGGGATTGTTCTGAGAAACAAGTGAAGGGAGTTTGTGGCGCCTTTGCATAATACCTTCATGCTGTAGTTGCTAATTAAATGGCTATTATTTTTAACATCTCTTTAGCATAGCTGCTCTAAAGTCTGGAAGGATATCAACAAGTAAGCCATGGTACTAACTGTGGCATATCTTCAACTCAGATGGAAAACACTGAGGGGAATAACAAGCATTTATTTAGTGAGAATGATGTTATTGAAGAGGAGAGGGAATGTGTGATATTGAAAGAAATATGACACAAGACACTAAAAATAGAACTGGCAGACAGTGGCAGCCGCTTTTGATATGAGCTGAGTGCTCCCCACAAAGGAGGTAGGAAGATCAGCTGGTGGAAAGAAACCGAAAGAGCTGATTCTGGCTGCACTGCCGCTAACGAGGGAAGCTCCTGGAGCTAGCCTCAGAGTGTGAGTGTGTCAGCCGCCTTGCCGTGACGGCTCTGTCAGCTCACAAGGCGCTGACACATTGTCTCATTTGTTCTTCACGCCAGCTCAGTGGTGCAAGCGCTTTGGTTGTAACTATCCACTTTACAGATGATGTTACTGAGGCTCAGGTAGGTCCAGGGGTTTGCCCAAGGTAGAGATTGGCTCTGTTCTTCCTTCCACTATGAAGAGCTGCCTCAAAGAGTGGTTTGATTTAATGAAAATAGCTACCTGTTATTAAAACAATTGATTTAAATTCTCATAACCGCCCCACAGGTGGTTCATATCCTATACTACAGTGAACCTCATTTTAGAGTTTCAAGTTGGAGTTTGAAGACTTTCCAACTTTTGATTCCTTGGCCTGTGAGACAGAATGGTAAATATCTGACCTGGGTGGGGAAATCAAATCCAAGCCCCTGATAGAGGGAGAAGATTATAAACAAATAATGGCACTGAAATATAAAAACAGATATGGTTGATAAGGTTCATATGGAAACACTAATGAAAGAGTAATTAATCCTGCCTGAAGACTTCAAGGAAAGTAAGAAATAGTAAGTTACATTTAAATAAGTATAGCTTTAAGAAAATATTTTCTAACTCTACAGCGTAGATTAAATTTAATCTTCTTTTCTTTCCCCAGAATAATATATACTTCTCTCTATTATGTATTTATTACTACATTTCATTATACTTACTGATTCCTCTATCTTTCTACTCTACTAGATAGAGACCTGCAAAGACAAATGTTTGTTTTATTTAACTTTGTATTTTTAGTATTAACACAGAATAGGAATTCAAAATAAAAGTTTATAGAATTAATGAACACTAATACTGTTTTGGTGATCTTTTTGCAGATTTGAAGATTATTGAATTTAAAAAATAAGCCTATATGGGAGGGCTCACATATTTCATTTTCATAGATGTATATAACATATTTTGATCCTATTCCCCTAATTACTCTTATTGAATTTTAAATATGTAAAATCATATGCAGATTTTGTTCACTAAATTCTGATTCGAGCTGACCTCAGTCTTTTGAAAATTTCGCACATCACAGAAATTAATATCCAATCTTGGAATCTGGAATATATGCTATCCTAGACAGTTGGTATTCTCTTCCTTACACAAAGTAATTTCCTGAGGGAGAAAAGGCTGTAAAATATTTAAAATGTATTTGAAACACTTAGACTGAAAACTGCTTCGATCCTAAATACAGCTATGCTTGATAGTTTAGTCATGGTCCCTGGAAGAGCATGAAAGCCTCTGAGAAATAAATTAATTCCTGCCCTTAAAGAAAAATGCCAGTTCTCTTCCACCAACTCTCTAAACTTCTGTTGTCTCCTGAATTTAAAACTGAGTAGCAACTCTAACCTAGAGCACAACCCAGTCCTACCAATATCAAAGAGATCTTTCCATTCCCTTCATCTGTTTTCTTTACATTTTAGTTTTAAACAGGGACCAATCCTACAATAGTTACAGAAGGTCATTGGGAAACCATTAGTGCTAAATTATCAAACTCATTTCATGTTTGTCCTAGTCCCTTTTTATACATATTTGTAAAAACAGATACATGTCTCTATTTATGTATATATACACATGTAAATGCATATATGTGTGTATATGTATATATTATTTTCATCTAACTAATGGAGAACAATCTTTCATCCATTGTCATGAAGATTTTCTATATTACTGAAATGATGCTAAGTTTTAGGTGGGAACAAATTAGAACTGCTTTGTGCTTCTCAAGTCAACTAAATACATTGCAGCAAGGTAACTCTTATATCCCTAAATTTATGAAAAAGGCAAAGCATAAAAGGAAGTTACAAAAGTAATGAATTATTGGGGCCTATACTTTGGGGTTTCCTTTCTTTTGAAAGGCATTCGTGCTGTCTGGAGGAGAAAGCTGGGAGAAGGAAGAAACTGGGCAAAGTCTGAGAAACTCAGAGTCCACAGGATGTAGAGTTAGGATCTGAGAAGGAAGGGGACAGACCTTTAAAACCTCCAGACATTCTGCAGGGCCCTAAAGGCTATCCTCTAGGAATAACAGTGAATGAAAAACAGACAGGACAAGGATTTAACCCCTGCTTCGATGCACCTCAGTCCTTCACTGAGTCACTCTGGTCTGGGATTTCAAGGGCCCTTAGCCTAAGGGCCTGCCAAAAAGACATTAAAATTCTGTCTCAGGGAAAACAGTGTCTCTCAAAATTTCAAGTTACTTCTAAATTTTAAAATATACAATATTTAACACTTTATCTAAATAACCAGATACAGGAGGGTAGCAAAATAACAGGCTAAAAATCAAGACATGTATTACAGAAACTCAGAACCTCTAGGTAATAGAATATGCCATACTGATTTTTAAATAATGGTGTTTAAAATAGTCAAAAAATTAAAAATAAGATTGGAAAATTTGGCAAAGAACTAGAATTTGTATATAAAGGAAAAAATGGAAAATTTAGAATTGAAAAATATAAAATCTCTGAGAACCCAGTGGATGGGTTTAACAGCAGCTTAGCCATATGTGAATAGAGTATTGGAGTGCTGGAAGATAGAAGGAAACATTCAGACTAAAGTAGAAACACATAAAAGCAGGCAAAATGCAGAAAAGGATATGAAACACATATAGAATACAATATAAAGGGTAACATATGTGTAACTGGAATCACCAAATGAGAAAAGAGAATGGGAGCGGGAAAAATATTCAGAAAAATAATTCTCGAAAGATTTCCAAATCAGTGAAAAACAAACTGCAGATTCTAAAAGCATTACCAGCAACAATCAAGACAAACATAAAGAAAATAATCTCTGTTAAAATAAAGAGAAAGATTTTGAAATCAATGAGAAAAGGAAGAGATAGATTATCTTGAAAATGACTCAAACAAAAAAGCATTAATGAACCTTCTCATAAAAGTGCTCTTCAAAATGGCAGCCATCTGTACTTTCATTCTCAGAAAAATGACACTTTATAAATGAAGGCAGAAAAATATTTTCAGATGTAATAAACTGGTAATTTAGGTTCATATTAAAAGAAATAGTAAACATGTTCTGCATAAATAAGGAAATTACCAAGAAGGAGACTGTAAATGCAAAAAGAATGAGGGTCGGGAGTATAACTCAGTGGTAGAGTGTGTGCTTACCATGTACAGAACTGTGCACAAAAATGTGTACTTGGACTAGATGTGATTAGTATCTTCCGTCACCTGCATATAAATTTCATACAATAGTATTGTAATATTTTATATTTTCAGTATTTGTTTATATTTACCCAAATTTTTACTATTTCTGCTCTTTGTACTTCCAGGATTTTTCCTTTTTTTTTTTTTAACTAAGCACCATATCCCCAGCCACCATTCTTTAATGCATTTGAAACCTCCTATTTGGCATCATTTCCTGGTATATGAAGGTAATCTTTTATTATTTCCTTTAGTACAGGCCTGAATTATCTGTTTATTTTCTGACTGAAAATATTTTTTATTTCACCTTTCCTTTGAAGGGTCTTTTATGATGAGTTTAATAAGCGAAGTCTTTGACTAGTTCAAGATATGGTAAAGCATTTTATAATTTCCAGGGACCCAACTGGAAGAACGGTGAAAGAATTTGTAACTAGTATGTGGAAATGGTAATATCATCATAATAAAATTAATCCAATAGAAAACAAAGAGAGAGAAAAAGCAACATACACAGATGAAATAACTTTTAAAAGTTAGATAGTGTATATAAATCACAATATAACAGAAACTCCATAGTAGAAAAATTATCCCAATTAAAATGAAAACATTTTCAGACTAGATATTAACACCAAACCTAAATATTTGCTGCAAAACAAAAACAAACAAAACCTCCAATGTACAGTGTATTAGTCAGCCTTTTATCTGTGACAGAACACCTGAGATAACTTAGGAAAGGTTTGTTTTGGCTCACAGCTCACAGTTCTAGCCCATCCCGGTTGGTTCCATTGCCGCAGGCCTGTGGGGAGGCAGCACACTGTGCTGGAAGGGGTGGTGGGTCTGAGCTCCCCGCCTCAGGGAGGCCAGGAGGCAGAGACAGAGAGAGAGGCAGTGCTGGAGGCCTTCCTCCTCCTCCAGCACGTGTGCCATCCCTGCCCACAGCCACCCACATTCAGGGCAGATGTCCCCCCGGGTTTGCTATCCCACATGCCAATTATCTCTGTAAACGTGCACGTGCACACTCACATGCACACACACAAAAGTGTACTTTAAAGACTTTCTTGGGCTGGGGATTTAGCTCAGTGGCATAAGTGCCTGCCTGGCAAGCACAAGGTTATGAGTTTGATCCCTGGGACCGAAAAACAAAAACAAAAACAAAAACTCTTTCTTATGGAAAGAATTATTCTATGAAATTTTGTTTTTAATAGAAATAGGAATGCTTTTTATATTTATTAATATCTACTGGTATTAAAATAAAAAACAATCTTTGAAGGGCATGCTTTCCTAATTCCCTTGTCATTTTTCCACTCCATCAAATTAACAATCAAGATGAATTGTCACATAAAGATACAAGAATGTTAAAAATAAAAGCCTAGGAGAAAAATCTTGCAATTATAAACTACCGAGGAATGTTTCGTGATGACAAAAGCGCTCATTTACCTGAAACGTGTAGCAGTGCAAGATCTGTCAACGTACTGACAAAGCTAGGAGAAACAGACAAACCCACAATCACAGTGGAAAATCTTAATACCTCTTTCTCAGTAACCGAAAAAACAAGCAGAAGGGAAAAAAGTATTACGATTGTAGACTTTTAGAGCAGCATGATTAATAAAGTTGACTGGATTTAAATATAGAATACACTAAAAACAAGATGAATGACTACACGTTCTTTAATTATAATTGAGTATTTTCCAAAATTGCATGCTGGACCTTAAAGCAAGGATGAATTCATTTCAAAGCATTAAAATAATATAGAATATATTCTTTGATTGCAGTAATAACAATAGGCACTAACAATGAAAGCATACTCATTAGCTTAGTCCTTTGGGGATTAAACAATACACATCTAAATAATACATGGGTTAAGAAGAAATCATGATGTAATTAGAGAATATTCTGAACTGAACAATAATAGACTTATCAAGTCATTGCAAGGTGCAATTAAAGCCTTTGAAGTGAAAAGTAGGGTTGGAGGAGATGGCTCTGAAGGAAAGGACAACTGGAATGGGGGAAAGGAGAAAGGAAAGAAGGGAAACGATTATATCTGTCTGTCTATCTATCTACCTCTACATACGTACAAGGTAGATAATTATACCACTAATCTCTGTTGGTTCATCAAAAAGAATGGTTCATGCTTTCATTGTTTGATCATTTTTTCATGCCGATGTCATGTAATCTGAGCAACTACCTTAAAGATAATCATACGCAATATATTAACTATAGTTAATCTATTATTTTGTTTTGGAATTCTATATCCTTTTTATTCTTTTTTCTTCAGAAATTAATCATTTTGAATACTGCACTGTAGTAACATGAAGCTGGGTAAAACAGTGCCCTTTGGTGAACAATCAATATATGGGGGGAAACTTGGTCTCAGAGATGCCAAAGCACAAATTGAGGGTTTTTGTCATACCACTGGTCACATAGCTAAAATCAGTCTATGTAACTAGGTAAGCCAGTTGAAGACATCAGTATGCATATTTTCAAGAAATAATACAGATGAGGTGGGATAGGGTGCTTCCAGGAAGTTTTGGACCTTAAACAGCATAGTACAAATCACAAGTGAATACATTTCTTCCACATTTTCATCAAGGATTAGTACCAGATTTCATCTATTTCCTGAAGATAAGCATAGAGGTAGCACTGATTTGCCATTTAACTTCATCCTCATGTACCATCTTGTTATTCCAAGAATGCAAGGTTGGGTTAGCATTCAAATATTAATCATTATCTTAAGGAGGAAAATTTCAACATTATCATAATGCAGGCAACAAAACACATGATAAAATCGAACACTTGCTCATATATCAAAACCTTTGCCAATCTGGAAAGGGAAGGAGATTTCGTTAATTTGATAAAAGCTATCTGTGAAAAATCTACAGAGAACATTGCTGTAAAATATGGACAGTTTCCTCTGCGACTGCAGGAATAAACCTCAGTGTGCTCTAAATGCTTCTATTCAAGTATTTATGTTGAATATTCTAGCTGAGGAAGGGAAGCAGAGGAAAATAATGTGTAGATCTGGAAAAGGACAAATACAACTCTCATTGTTTGAAGATGATGTGCTTATGTGTGTAGAAAATTACTGTGAAATATCCATTTTTTTCCTTTTTCTTTTCTTTCTTTCTTTTTTTTTTTTTTTTTTTTTTTTTTTTTTTTTTTTTTTTTTTTTTTTTTTTTTTTTTGGTACAGGGAATTGAACTCAAGACTTCATGCTTGCCAGAGAGGTGCTGTGCCACTGAGCTACATCTCTGGCTCTGAAATATCCATTTTCATGAGTTTTTGGTTTACCTATATGTAAAGAATATTAACAATGAAAGGAACAGGACTAGGAATATTTTTCTGAATATTCATTAATGTAAATTAGTTTTTGTTTCTCTCAAGTTTTATATATTTGAAAACCAAATATAAAAGAAGAAAACAGTTCTTAGAAATGATAAACTATTAGACAATAATTAAAGTAATTCTAATATCAATTTGGTGACATGACCACATAGAGAACATAATAATAAATTCAAGTGATGCCACAACTTAATATTTTGACTGTACATCCTTAGTGAAATATATTATGATGATAAAAGACTTCAAAAATTCTAGATTTTCCTTAGAAATTGTACTATTAATAGAAATGTATGTGTTTATTTTGATACATTTATATCTATATAGATGATAAGATAATGAATAATTATGTTAATGTTGTTAGGAACCAAGATTTTTAATATAGGAGGTAAAAAATAAATATAGAACCTCAAAAACATCATGTAAAAATCTTGTAATGGTAAATTTGACTTAGAAATGGCACAAATTCATTCCGTTTCCTTTTTAAAATGAATTTTCTCACTTTGTCTACTGAAAAGTTTTATGGGAGCAAGTGTATTTATCTAGTGCCTGCACTGTGGTCTCTAAACACCAAAAGGAATCAAAACTCTTTGGATGAGTGACTAATTACAGGGCTGCGACAAGAAAATTACAACTGTGAGAATTCTTACAGCTTTTCTTGACAGCAAAGGAGATGTCAATGACTCATTTAGAAAAAACATACGCCCCTTGGCACCGTGCAGTTACAGAGAAAATGGTATTTACTGTACACACGGTGGAGTACTGCTCTGCCATGAAGAGGTGTAAACTTAAGCCATGTGTAGAAAAATGGATGCACCTTGAGATCAAAATGTTAAGTGAAATAAATCAGACACACAGACCTAAATATTGCATACTTTCTCTTACAAGCCTAAAATAGAAATAAATTATGGAGCAAAATAAAAGAGAATAGGAAACAGGGTGATAGATCTATTGCAAAAGGGAAGGAGACCAAGAGATGGAGGAAAGAGGGGATTAAAAAGAAGAATTAAGATGTGTTATGTGCATGTACCGGCTCTCCACGATGAATGGAATCATGTATTGCAAAATAGATGCTAATAAAATTTAAAAATGAAAAAGGTACTACAACTGAATACTGGATACAAAGGATATATTGATTCTCTTGGTTGATTTTCTTAGTGGTAATATGTGTGAATCACGATTTCTTCGGTTTTGATAAAAATAATTGAAGCCACGGGTATGTCTGCAGTATTGAGTCTTGTCTACAAACAAGGTAGGCAGTCTCTGCTCTCCTATCTTCTTCTGCATCAGTGAATAAAGTCTATAGGTCTTTTTAATATGGTACACTTCTCTTTTCTGTGAACGGGCTTTATTGATAATGTATGGGAAATTCTTTTTTTCTGTATGTCACTCTTATCTGGCCACCTTGGAGACTCTTTATAATTGCTTAAAAATTGATTGTACATAATCCAAATATTAATAGGGGAATGATTAAATTAAAAGGGTAAATCTACTCTATGGAAAATGATCCAGGTATTTAAAAACTTACGTGTACTGCACTGGGGGGAGCAAGTCAACTTCACAAAATCAAGTTGTGAAATAATATTATATGATTTGAACATATAAAATCACTACTATGTGTTGATGTGTGTATATATAATTAATTCATAAAATAACCTCTAGAAAAGTGCACCTAATATAGGCAGTGATTACTGTGTGGGTAGGGAGTAAAGAGAATTTTCACTTTCTTACTGTATATATTTTATTCGAATTTTTCTAAAATGCAAGTTTATGTATTGCTTTTGTAATTTAAAGCCATTTTTAATGTGAAAATAAATGCTGGGAAATAGACAAGTTGCTACAGATTGACCTGGAGAAGGCTCCAGGGAGATGAGATCAAAGTCCCTAGGAAATTCTCATGGGTCATTAATTTCTACAATATCTTTAAGTCTCTTCCATTTGGCTTTGGAAGATCTGTAGCTCTACACAACCCATCAAGGGGTATTACCAGCACCTATTAGAGCAGAAAATGAAGATAAAATGTAACACACTCCCAGTGAAATCAGAGGGATACCCTACCCCCAGGGTTTTTGTGGCTCATGTGATTTCTATTCAAGGGATATGGAGTAGTGAAAGATCTAAATAAATTAGTCAGCTAGATGAATTGGATTATTTTCTTCTAACCCTGTCTTGTTGCCAGCTGGAAACCAGATGAGACCAGGCCTTATTTCCTAGGTCTCTCCTGCCTAGAGTTGCTCTGTGGATTCTGAAAGGAATCCCTGTTGATTTAGCTGCTCCAGGTGAGTCTGGACCTTGCTTGCCTAGAAGCCAGGCTCTTGCTTGGCTTGGCGCAGGAGGTCTTTATGGAAACAGTCTCTGACTGTGTGATGTCCCTGTAATTGCCTGTGCAGTGAGTTAGAACTGTATCTGAAGTTTTTGGTCAGTGGCTGGCCAGGTCTTTTATTTTTATGTGTTAGGCGGAGATTGTTGGTGATTACTCAATGGTGCCTGGTGGTTCTTTTTCAACAGTAATGCAGGAACTCCATCCGGGTGCCGAGACCATGGGGTTGGGGTAGAACCTTGAACTTGCATTCTGAAGAAATTTCTGAGTCATGGGAATGTGGTTGGTTTGAGAACCCCACAAAATAGCGAAAGTATACATATAACACATGCTGGTGCTCAGTAAATAGCGAAGCAATGAGTCCTCTTTCCCAATTCCCAAAATTTGAAAGCTCCTAGAATGTCACATCTTGCCTCTTTGTTCTTCGGTGGGCAAAACTACATGAAAGTTTTTTATCTTGTAAAAACACGTATGTCCTTTCTAGCTTTCTAGAAAGCTAACGATTTTAAGAGATTGTGTTTTTGCAAAATTCCACCCCATTCCAATCCTGCCCGCCATGGAGGCAGGACCTCAGTGCTGGTTTTTTTCTGTTTTCCATGGCACATACCCTTTCCCAGCACATTTGTGATTAGCCCACTGGGCCTGCCAGTCAGTACCCAGGCCACGCCCAGAGAAAGGATTCCTCTGCAAGAGGGCTTCCCTGACCCACTGGCTTCTTCTCTCCCCTGAGTTAGTGGCTTGTTCAAGCACTAAATTGGTTCACAAAACTTAACAAACCACAAAATAGAAACCAAGCAGCTCATAGACTCCAACATAGAGATGTCTTAGACTGAACAAGGGCTGAAATTTAACAGAACTGGTATCTTGAGAAGTGTATTGCCTAATTAATTTTCCCTTCCACTGGCGAGAGAAACAAGATAAAACAACAACAACAAAACAAAACAGCGTTTACTATTGAGCTATAGTGAAAATGCCTAAGTTAATATCTTAACCCTGGACCTTTTGGGTGGATGTTTTCCTTAGAGAAGCAAAAACCAAGTCAGAAAAATGATTAAAATGTGTGTTGAAATATTCCTTTTCTATGAAAGGGCATGTCTTAGACGGAGGAGTTAGTTTTATTCAATAAAATCACGTTGATGTTTTTAAGACTTGTCCGCAATCACTGAGTTATGTGGACAGAAAATTTCTGTTGTTGCATGATCAATTTAAGAATTATTCTTGTTATTGGCGGCACAGCTTGGAGCTCTGGGCGGGATAATGTTAACAGAATTCACATGGGGGTTGTAGCATGTGCACATTAGCAGAATAGATTGGGCTGTGATTTGTAGCGTGAGCCTGGCTTTACGGGGAGCATTTTCTACCCACCCACAGCTTCGTGGTGATGTTGGAATCCGTCTAGTCGGTGGAGGATCAGTAGCTTAAGGAGCTAATGAATATTCATTTCTTTTCCCTGGGTACAAAGTAAAATAACCAGTAATTAGTATAATATTTAATACTTCTATTCAAAATAAATAAATCTTTTGTAAAAAAAAACCTAATTATTATAATGTAGCAAATTCTGCATATGTAACTGGAGTTAGATGTGGTGTTTTGAAAATGCTTCTAAGCCCTAATTTACATGTTTTGAGATTAGTTAATTATTCCCCTTGTATACACAAACCAAAACTCTAAATTTCTACCTGCATTTATTTATTAATCATTTTCCTATCTCCCAGGTTTAGCAGATTCTAATATTTAAATTTTGTATTTTTAAAAAAAATACCAAGGATAACATTTTGAAGTAATGTTCTGGTTTTGTATTTGTTCTTATCTTCCCCTTCCCTTGGTCCACAAATACAGTGGATGAATATGCCTTACAGAGATTCCCAGGTGGTGTTCTTGCCTGATCTAAGGTTTATGTGTCAAGGATTTGCTCTTCCAATTTTTAAAAATATGCACTTTCAAGTACTTAATACATGGCAGGCACTATGCAGGATGCTTTCATATATCATCCCATTTCTATTCTACAATAATCCCGTGAGATGTGTGTTTCTACCACCATTGATAGATAGCAAAACTGAGCTCAGAGAGGTTCAATCCTTTGATGCAAAGTGTGGAATTCTAAGTTACTCATCTATCTGTGTCCAAATCCAGTTTATATCAAAACTGTAAGATTCTAAAGCCTGTTCTTTCCAGTGGTGGAAGAGAGGAAGTTTTGGAGGAGGTGATAAGATGCTGGTTGTTATGATTTTGATTAGCAATGTCCCCCAGAGACCTGGCTGTCAACCTATGCCACTCCTGGGAAGTAGTGGAACCTATAGGGGGTGGAGCCTGGTGGAAGGAAGTTAGGTTGTTGGGGCCATACACCTGAAGGGGATACTGAAAACCTGGCTTCTCCCTAGAGTCTTTGCTTCCCAGCCACTTGCAGTAAGCAGCTTTCCTCCACCATGCTCTTCCTCCGTGATGTTCAGCCGTGAGACAGCCCACCAACAATGAAGCCAGCTGACCATGGACTACAGTCTCTAAAACTGTGAGCCAACATGAATCTTTCCTCCTCCAAATGGGTTATCTCAGGGATCTTATCACAGGAACAGAAAACTGATGCAACACACTGGCGTATAAATCAGAATGTGTAGGGTGCTGTCATGGCTTGGGAACTGGTGGGCACTGTTGAGGAGAGGAACCAGCCTAGCGTGAGTGGCCTCATAGGCAGATGTCTTCAGGGCCTGCGATAAACAAGGACACTTCTGATCTACAGCTTGGTGATTCTGTAGGAAAGTCACGAGTGCCTTCTAGAGGAGTTCATGTTCTTGCTCAAATGCAAATAGACACTGGTTGGCTACAGTCTTGAACTGTGAAAACTCAGATAATTCATCCTGCTGCAATTCCTTAATTCTGTTAAAAACTGCAAATGCTGATATGAAGGGAATTTGTATGAATCACCCAATGTGGGGGAGCAGAGACAGGAGCTACTACTTTAGATTCTTTTTTTTTTTTTTTTTTTGTGGCACTGGGGATTGAACTCACAACCTTGCGCTTGCCAGGGCAGGCGCTTAAGCCGCTGAGCCAAACTCCCCAGCCCTACTACTTTAGATTCTTCTGATGGATTCCCAGAACAAGCAGAATCAAACTCAGACTTCGGGGGTGTGGAGTAGTACTAGGGATTGAAACATCTCTAGCCCTTTTTATTTTTTGAGACAGACTCGCTAAATTGGCCACGTAGCACTTGAACTTGCAATCCTCCTGCCTCTGCATCTCGGTGGTGCTGGGATCTCAGGTGTATGCTCAGACTTCTTAACATGGCTTGCAGGACCCAAGGCATGTGGTTCAGGTGCTGCCTACCTCTCTTGCTCTTCAGGTGGCTCCTCTCCCCTGGGCTCAGCTGCCTGTGGTCACAGCCGGTTTCCTTCTGTTCCTCTAAGTGTCGAGTTTGCTTCTGTCTCGGATGCTTCCCGTTTACTGTTTGCTCTGCTCAGAGCATTCTCCCCTCCTGTGTCCACAGAGCGGTCTCTTCATCCGGTGCAGGCACTCTCTCAGACAGAGCTTCCCTGGACCCTGTGCAAAGAGCCTCCCTCCCAACTCCCTAGACCCCCAGGAAACCACCATCATGGGACCCTACTCCTGGGACTTCAGAGCAATTTTCCTTCCTGGAATCACTTTCCTTCTCATTGACTGCAATATTCACTGACTGATCATCTGGCCCAGCTCAGGCACAGATGAAGTACTCAATAAACAAGTGCTAAAGTAAAGAATGGGTGAGCGAATGAAAACAAGACTGGGAGGTTCACAGTTACAATTAGATCTTCCACGTACAGCTACAATGAGACATCCAGCATCCAATCCCAGGTTCCAGAGTTGGAGAGTAAGTGGCTGATCTTTCACAACTTTATGCCTGCTAGTCTAGATTTCATTATTTCCAGTGAAAGGAAGCTCATGACTACCAATACAGTATCTTTTATATTGTGAGGCAGGGTGGAACTACAGAAATCCAGGGCATCTCATTTAATTCAAATTCAGATCTATTCCAAATTAACCAAGGGCCTTGGGTAAGTCAGTTAATCCTGCCATGTCTTGTTGTTTCCTCTTTTGCAAAGGGGATGACAGTGGATACCTGAACAAACTATTGTGAGAAATAAATGAAGCAGTCTGTCCAAAGTGTCCTGCGTATTCATATATGCATATTATAGAAAAAGCAAGTGTGTTAAGGTGTGCAAATGAATGTTAATATTCTCTTCTTGTCTTTCTGATCTGTCGGTTCATCCTGTGTTGTGCGTCTCACACACTGTCACGCACTCTCCCGCCCATGGCATATGTGCCGTCATGAATTCTCCTATTCTACAGATGAGGGAATGAGAATAGCGCTGTTCACTGATTTGCTCAAAATACCTGGGAAATGGCCCAACCATGCCTTGATCAAGTTCTTTTTCCATCCCATCGAAACTACCTCTTTCTGCTGCCCACTAGACATGGGCATGAAGTAGAAGACAATGAATTGGCCAGTTACGCTAACTCTCAGAAAAACAGGGGGCACTGTCTCAGCTCCACGACTTCCACTTCTGGGGCCGGAGGGCCTGCGCCCAGGAAATGCATGACTTGTTAGGATTTCAGCATGCTGTTCCCTCATCCCAGTTAGGGCACAGCTACAGCCTCCTGGTCTTTGACTTGAGATGAATATAGTGACACAACTATCACTGCATTTGCGCCTAGTATTGCATGCCAAGGAGTCCTGGCACGTTCCTTCTGGGCACTGTGGAGCTCTAGTGTAATTGCTGGTTTTACGTGAACTTATTGGCATGCCCAGAAGTGATTGGATTTGGAGTCAGACTTTGACTCAGCCTTCTCCCACCCCAAACGAGGTCTTGCTCTGTAGTTCAGACTGGTGTTGAAGTCACTATGTAACCCAGGCTGGCCTCAAATTCATTGTGGTCCTCCTGCCTCAGCCTCCTGAGTGCTGGGATCACAGATGTGTGCCACCACATCTGGCTCAATGAAACTCAAGACTCTTACTCTGTTATATATCTGCTGTGTGATTTGGGGCAAGTTATTTTCTGGATTCCTTGTTTGTTTCTTCTGTGTAATAGGATTAATTCCACCTACTTCACGGGCTGATGTAGAGACTTGTACATGCCCAACACAGGTTTGTTCATGATATGTGATGCTGCCTTCAAGTAGCATTATCCTCTCTACAGGAAGTTGACCAAAATGGCTGGAAAATATTGAAGGACTCTGCCCATGACCCCATGTCAACAGGGCAGAAGCGTGGGGGCTGTCTTTGTTCCCAATCTGTGTTTCATTTTCCAAGTGTGATAAGTGAATTCGGGGTGGTGTGTGGGTGGGGTGATTTTAAAGTTTACTTTTGAAACATTTCTTAGGTAGGGTGGATGTAATGTAACAAATTATCCTCCCTTCACAGAGATCTTCCTGGTCATGATGTATTGAGAATGCCAGGGGTAGAACTATCCATCCTCATCAGGAAGCCATGGGGACCTGGGGGAAATACTGCAGAGTAATATCAGAATTCAGAAGAATGGATTTTCCTTAGAATGATTGAGATTCCAGTTAAGAATTTGAGCTGGCATCCAGAATCAGATGTGAAGGACTTCATTATACTTGCTTCTCAGATGTGCAGATCCAGGACTTTGCTTTCCTTTTAATAGATACCCAAAAACCTGTCAGAAGTCTTCCTAAGGATTCCAGAATACAGGGACTATATGAATTCCCTGCATCCTATGGACGGCAGAGCATCCAGGTCTCTTTGAATACTCTCCCACCACATCCCTGAGTTTCTAAGTTATGAGGGCCACCTGTGGTCTTTCCATGACATCTTTGGTTTTGTGGGATATTTGTGTGCCTAATGCATCCAGATGATGTCATCAAAATATCAATCAACCTAGATATTGCTAAGGAAAACACTCATTATTGGAAAAATTATCTTTATTGAACCTAAAAAAAGAACAAATCAAATGATCTATATTGCTTTTGTCCATAGGAAGTAGAATGTATAATCTGGTAGTATTGTTTGAGGACACAGTAGAGAGTGTCCAGCTCACAAAATTTCTCCCCCACTTCTAATATATTCATTAAAATTCCGCTCCTCTTTCTTCTTCCTTCCATTCCTTTCTTCTTTTCTAGTTCATTTATTCACCTGCAACTCCTTCCTATGAATGGCTGTGGCTTGGGGAGGGACGAGGTCCTTTCTATCTGATCACCATCATTTCTATAGCACTCAGGACACATAATAGGAGCTCAGCACATGTGGACATTTACTGAGTACCTATCATGTTCGTGTCTTTTCAGTTCTCACCATGGGTCCCAAACTTCAGCTGTTTGCTGTACCTATAGTACACTGATTTCTCTCTCTCTCACCTGTTGCAATGTTTATAATGTCACCCCCGTAACAAAGACAGGCTGGCAAGAGAAAAGTGCATACAGTTTTAAAATGTAAGTTTTACATGACATGAGAGTCTTCAGAAACTAAGAAACAGGGAAATCTGTGTATTTTGTTGGAATTATCAAGCAGAAGTGTGATTGGAGGACAAAAATGTCCACTCCAATGGTAAGAAACTGCGAGGGGCTTACCAAGGTCTGTTTGTCCAAACTCTTCTTGGCACCCCTGGGTGACACTCTTCCCATGAAGCTATGGGCAGGACACTGGTCTGTCTTCAAGAGAGATGGGAGGGCGAGGCCCAGCGGGCGATCTCCCTAGGTTCCATGGCCTGCTTCGCAGTCAGTGGGGCATAAAGGGCAGAGATCTTCCTGTTTCTGCTGCTTTCGCAAATGCCAAGAGGCCACATACCGAGGTCACATTTCCTATACCCTGTCATGACATGCTGCCTTCTCACTATTTGCCAGGTCAGTGATCTACTTTTTCTTCTATTTATCTGACATTTTTCTTTAACTTTTTTAATATGTGTTTCACCCAAAGCAGTATTTGTGAACTAATTTAGTGTCTATTTATAATTATTTTCTAAATTACATTAAAGCAAATTTGTACCTACTGAAAAAGATCTCGTATCATCTAAAATCATCCCAAGGGCCTCCATTGAAATGCAAATTGTATCTGGGACGAGTTCAAAATATTACTGTTCATGCCCATGAGCTATGGACTTCTAAAATGGTGGCGGAGCAACACAAATTCTGCGAGGGAAGGACTCCAGGTAGGGGTGCTGCTCGGGGAGGAGGCGGACGTGCATTGCTGAGGTCAGCATGCACTGCGGAAGTGCTTCTAATGTGGGCGGCTTTGGTTGGATAAATGGTTTGCTAACCAACAACCGGGACAATTATACCACCTTGGAGGTTAAAAACTACTTGGAAAAGTGTAAAGAGCCATTTAAGTCCAATAATAGCTCTAAGCCAGTTGCAGATGAAATATTTTTATTTATTCATTATGAGGTCTGTAAACAGAGATTATTAATTTGAGTTTCAAACAGTAGCGCTACAGTTTGGATCTTGAATGTCCCCCAGCAGCTCAGGTATTAAGGACCGGGTGCTCCAATGTAGTGCTTTTGGGATGTGGCAGAAGTCTGAAGACCTGAGGCCCATGTGAGGCTTGAGGTCATGGGAAGGAACACGCATGCAAGATGGGCCATGCAGACCTCCTCTGAGCTGCTTCACCACAGGGCCAAGCGATGGGACTCACCAGTCTGTGCCAAAACCTTAGAAAGTGTGAGAGAAAATGAACCGTTCCTCTTAAGTTGATTTATCCCAGGCAATTCATTATAGTAATGGAAAGGTGACCAGCACAAATATAACAGAGTTCCAGAAAAGGCCTGAACTATTTATCTACATTCAAACTCTACAAGGAGGTGTTGAGAATACAATAGCAAAAATACAGACATGGTCTTTCCTCTCATAGTCAAGTGGGAGTAAGAAAGAGTTACACACACACAGAAAGAAAACCCCAGAAGTAATTATTATAGCAGTGATCTGTGATACTGTGAAAATATGAAGTGCAGGAGTATGGTGGTAATATACACCAGGAGAGCCTACTGACCTGAGCCAGTGAGGGTGTTCCTGTGGGAAAGGCATGTAAGGCCTGAAACGTCAATAAAAGTTAATTATGTGTAAACGAGCATTGAAACTTTGCTTTTCACATTTTTTTATGAGATCAAGTGTCTCCTTTTCTGAGCACAGGGAAGGGTGTATAGCTTCCTCTATTTTTGGTGCTTATAGTTCAGATCTAAAATATCCCCCCAAAAGTATCATGTGTCCCAAGGCAGGAATTTCAGAAGGCAATTGGATCAT
Organism: Dasyprocta punctata; assembly: GCA_004363535.1. Lineage (NCBI taxonomy): Eukaryota > Metazoa > Chordata > Mammalia > Rodentia > Dasyproctidae > Dasyprocta > Dasyprocta punctata. Next base: position 27,578 of record RJWM01001162.1, read on the forward strand.
GAGGGCTCTAACCTCATTTGCGGATTAATGCACTGATGAGATCATAATTTGATGGTGTTATTAGGGAATGATAGGAATTTGGGAGGTAGGGCCTGGTTGAAGGGAGTGGGTCATAGGGCATGACCTTAGAGACTGTGTCTTGTCCCTGACCCTTTCCTTTCTGGCTCTTTCACTGTCTCTGCTTCCCAGCTACCATGAGGTGAGCAGCCTTCCTCTGCCACACCCTTCTGGCATGATGCTTCTGCCCTGCCATGGGCCTAAACTGGAACCAGCTGATCATGAACTGAAACCTCTGAAACCATGCACCAAAATAAGCCTTTCCTCTTTTAAGCTGAGTTCTGCAGCTATTTTGTCTCATGGACAGAAAACTGACAAATGCACTGGCAAACCAACTTGAGTTTGCAGTTCTGGGGGTTTTCTTCCTACTCCCTGCCAGTTGGTGGAGGACTTTGGCACTCCCTGCCAAAACAAAACAAAACAAAACAAAACAAAATGCCAAACCAAAAAATGAGCTATGGCTAGAGAAAAGACTGCAGGCCCCAGAGAATTTCACCCAACGAAGCAGTAAGGAGAACGTACCTATATTCCTAACTAAGAAGAGTTAGCGTGAAAGGTAGTGCCCTCATTTCTTGTGAGAATTCCCTTTAATAAGCAAGAGAGCAAATGTGGGAAGCCTAGATTCAGTGTCTATAAACATAAGGAGATAAGACCATGGAGTTGTCACTGGTTCCTGAGGCCTGCATGTCCTGAAAGTCCAGCTAGGAGCAGGACTGTTGTCAATCACCAGGGGAAATAACAGCCATTCTGCTCATAGGAAAGCAGCCTTGCCCACACTTCTAAACCCTTAGGATGCTTCAACTAGTTGATTTTTCTTCAGTTGATTTTTTTTAATAAATGTATTCTTACAGGAAAAAAAAAAACCAACCAAACAGATTGGTAAAAGAAAAGGTAATTAATGGTTACTGAGCAAGAAAAAATTCATTCTACAAGCTCTTGGTTTCAGGGTGATTGTGCTAAAGTTAAAGCTAAAGTTTGAGCTGCAATAACTATTTCCTGTTTTGTGTTTCCAAGGTGGCTCATAATACTCCCATACTCTGTGTGCTTCCATTTGTTGGGTGTGCTCCCCTGTCCTACCACAAATGCTTCCAAGCCCTTTGCAGCTTCCTCATCTTTGGACAGTCCCAGCGTTGAGACCATCAAGCTCTGTGCTTCCAGCCACTGTGGCTGTCAGATGGCAGCGCTGACCGGTCAGGTAGAGGGGGCGTCTGCAGCCCCTCAGGGCTCATGCTAGTGAAGGATGAGTTTATCATGGAAATGATGTGGCCAGTATACTTGTTGGGGAAGAAGGCAATCATTATATTGTTTTCATGGTGCTCCGTGTTGACTGATTAGATCAGAAAAAAGAATACACTATCGATAATGCACATCCACTATGACACACTATGGGGAGAACAGAGGAACAGCCCCTGGAGGTACCATCTAGCATGGATCTTCTCTCAAAGGTCTCTGCATTGGGATCTTTGTTCAAAACTTTAATACCTCAAGTTGGAACCTTAATACCTGAAGAGCTTATGAATGACAGTGATTGTTTCTCTGATCTTACCAAAACAAACACAAATGAACATGATTGAGGTCCACAGCACACTTCTTTATGTAGCTATAACTGTAGTAACTACTATGTTTTGTGTATGTGCTGTGTCTAGGTGCTATCTCATCCAGTTCCAACACAGACAGTATGAAATAGGTTCTGAAGTTTGCTCAGGGTTACAGAAGAGGAAATACTCATAGAAAAGGATCCCTCAGGTGTGATTTGACTCTAAAGTCCTGTCCTTTATCGTGTCCTGTGCCACTCCTGCAGAAACACGTGCCCTCTGTGACAGGAGGGAGATGAGCTTGGAGCTTGGAAGCGCCTCTTAGCAAACTGGAGAAGTGCTGCAGAGTTCGCTGCCAATGTGCCTAGTTTTGTGAGCTCATTTTCCTGGACTCCTAATGCCAGGACAGAATGAGAGATTTCACTTTAGATCATCAAGTTGGAGTGGAAATGCTACGTCCAAAGTTGTGCTCAGAGATGATAAAAACACAGTTTAGCAGAAGTTGCAGTTTCACTTTCGCTAGAGGCTGGGGGCATCTTAAGAGAAAAAAACAGCAGGGCAGAGCCAGGAGACCTGGGTTGGCCTCATTTATCTGGCTTGCATGAAATTCTTCATTTCTCTGAAGTTTGATTTCTCCATATAGTAAACAAAACTCCTGGACTGCAATAGTGTGAAATTGTGTATCTGTGCTGGAGCTGGGAAGTTACTGACAGGTGGCGTCCTCTCCTTCTCTTCCTCTTCTCCCTTCCCCCAGGCCCTCATGTTAGAGAACAGCTTCTCTTCTGAGGCTCAGCCTAAGGCCAGACTTGCCCTGTAGTTTAGAATGGAGCATTCCAAACCCAATGACTTCAGAGGTCAGATAAAGCATGCAAAAGCCACAAAAGAACAAAAACAGAGGGTGGGCCCTACAGCACACTCAGTGCCACTTTTCTGAAAGTATCTACTGCTCCTACTCCTGCTCTAATTTTCCCAGTTCTGACAGGCAGTAGTATAAGAAATACTTCAAGCAGCCATGGTCAGATAGTCCATGAGCCAACCATTCGCTGTCTGTGGTCTGCGGGCTGCATATCCTGGGTCAAGTTGATGCAAAGTCAGTTTTAAAACTTTAAGAGAACTCATCTATTGGATTGTTTCTGCTGATCATTGACATTCACCCAGTAGTTTCCTTGTGATTTAGCTGAGATTTGGCCTTCTTGAAAGTGCCTGCCATTATTCTCAATTAATTGTGCACAAGGAGGAAAAGCAGAGAGTAGAGCCTGACAGAGACGATCCAAGAGTCCCATGCACTGCTTTGGGAAGCCTGTCATTTTTCTGCTAGCAGATTTGTCTTCCTAGCGGAGTACAGCACGTGGGACACACTGAGTCCTCAAGAACATTCATGAAATGAAAGGATGAATGCGTGGATGGGTGGATGGTGGGTGGAGGAGAAGAGAAAGGAGAGTTTTTGATTGATCATAATGGACCAGATCAAAGAGCTTTGGGTGGCCAAGTCCCGTGTTGATACTGGGTAGCCAGTTAGAGGCAAAACTGGAACTAAAACCCTGGTCTGCCTATTCCAAACAGAGTGGTCAACCCACAGCCTTTTCCCTACTTTGTTTTTCTCATGTACCCTTTAGTTTCTTTAACACATGCAACTAGAAGCCAGCAGCCTCCCAGGTGCTTCTTCCTGTTCACAGGTGTGATCTATTTCACAGCTGCGGGAGGTACCAGCATGACACATGGTACCACACAGAGTCTTCCACTTCTGTTGGCCAATGTGGAGATGTACGCAGGATGAACAGAATAGGAAGTACCATCTCTGTATCGCCCAAGCTGTCCAATATCTGAACACATGTAGGTCCCAAGAGTGTCAAGCAGGAGCCAGGCCACCCTGTGAGCCTCTCAGTGGTATCTGCTTAGAATTGTATGAATGTGATGCAGAATATTTTAACGGTGGTGGCACACACCTGCAATCCCAGCATCTGTGAGGCTGAGGCTGGAGGATCATGAATTTGAGGCCAGCCTGGGCTGCATAGCGAGACCCTGTCCCAAATACCAAACAAACAAATGTTTTAACTGAGAGCCACAGCTTAGATTTTCCAACAGCAGAAAGCTCCAGGCTACTCTAGCCTAAGAGTTGCTACATTCACTCATCCTTTGCATCCTTCTCCCCCATCTTTTCATGGAATGTCAGGAAGAAGGAGTATTTCCTGTGTACTATGTGAGAAACACATCCTAAAGGATGTTGTAGACTTTAGTGGTGTGCAAATGTGTGCAAACTGAACATGTTCAAGAATAAAACTATCTCTACTAATAAGCATTGACAAAGTATCTTTAAAAAATAGCTGTTTCAAAAATTTTTTATATCACTCATCCTAATTATGCAAAATTGTTCAGTTCATTGAGAAATGAAAGAATTCAAGGCTTTTGCTGGCTGGGTCTCTCTCTCTCTCTCTCTCTCTCTCTTATTATTTTTTTCCATAAAAAGAATAACCTAGTAAATAACCATATATTTGTTTCCTAAATCCAATAGTATTCACCTGTTACCTTAAATGGTTCACTAAATTCTTCATGCTGGAGTATGAAAATTACCAATGTTGTGACTTTTCCCTCCAAAAATCTCTAGGAAACAAGAACATACTGCTTCCCATGTGACCATAATACCATCATCTCAGGGGACAGAATTGTCAGATCCAGCCACTGTTCAGTCATCTAGTAGCCACAGCTGGTCAGTTTTTAACTCATCCTCAAAGTGTCTTTTACAGCTGGTTTAATCAGTTCAGGATCCAATGAAGAACAATGCTTAGTATTGTTTCTTCAGACTTAAAATATAGAATGAAATTATACGTGAAAAAGCAAGGATAATGCAGAGAGATGATGAAAGCAGCCCAGGAATTGATAAACCAAGCTTTACTCCTAGGGCTCACCACCCACTAGCTGCTACCCAGAGCTCGTCCTGTCTCAAGAGCACTGTGATCTCATCTGACTCCTTCTTTCATTTACTGATCTATGCTTACATTAACATGTATGTACCGTCTGTTCAATCTGACCTGGTTCTCACACTGATCATTGTTCTAGAAAGAAGATGGCTACCCAAAATGATGAAATGACCTGATTATAATTCTTGTGGTTCGTCTACGCCAGGGTCCATCTCTTGGTTCCCTCTCCATTTTCATGATTTATTGAGGATATGAGGTCAGGTGTCCTATAGAGTGTGTCTCAGTTCTTCAGTTAACTGAGTTTTCTCCCCCACTCCTCCTCTGCTTCCTCCTCCTCTTCCTTCTTCTTGTAATGCCATTTATCTTGTTCTTGTGACTTTTGTATTTCCTGTAACCTTGCCTAGATCTGGATGGCATATTTTTGATGAGGATGTTGGGAAGTGGTGCTGTCTACTTTGTACAGCATCTCATCAAAAAGTCCGCAGTGTCTGGCAGTGCCACTTCTGTATGCTAAGGCTGAGCAAGGATTTAGCGTCACAGCCTGAGGCTCCGTGGTGGGTAGGAACTTGTGGCCAGTGAGGAATCTGGGGAAGGTGGAAGAGGGCTGGGACACCGGTACCACACTGATCAATTTCCCTGTCTTTTCCCTGTTGTGTCCAGAAGGGCCTTCCTTGACTCTCTTAGTGCTTTGGAACTGCAATAGGTGATTCTAATGTCAGCCATCTGTAGGGGAGAAAAAAATATTATCTTTTCCTTACCCATCACCAGGTTCCTGGCTGACACCTGATAGCAAAAAACAAATGAACAAGTGAAATGTGTGAGTCATTATTTAACCAGAGTTTCACATGAGAGCCCCCAAAGACCCAAAGAATCTGTGTCCTATGATGCTTAGGTTTGCTGATGAACGTGAGTCATGTGCATTTGTTGACAAGGGTGTGGCCTCATGTAACAAAGTGTGGGGCTTACTAAGGCCTGTCTACCCGGTCCTTCTTGGTGTCTATCTTCATTTCTTCCTCCAAGTGTAGGGTCAAGCACAGAAGTTCTCAGGTAAGGATCTCATGACCTTCTTTCAGGGAGGGATAGGTCAGAGTTTTTTTTATGGCCAGTTCTCACATGGCAAGGCAAGAGAAAGTCAGAAAATAATCTTTCTGCCTTTACAGTTTTCTCAGTGTCCAAGATGCCATATTTTGGGGGAGGCTGAGGCTTGACGATGCCTTCTCTGTTAGGTAGCCACTGTTCACCCATAAAGCAGGCTCTAATTTCATCCACAGGGGCTCAGTGGTTACCCTAAAATAGAACTTTGACAGGGAAAGAACGTAATCCTTTCCTTTATTGACCAGTTTCTGGAGTGAGGTGTTGGTGCAATGGCCTGCTTAAAGAGAACAAGTGAGGGTTTGCCTAGGGTTTGCTCTCTAGTATCAGGGACATAGGTTTTTAGCTATTGAGTGAGTTTCTATCTACCACAATCAATTATTCACTTTGGTACTTATCCATTCCCAACTTTGTGTGCATCCCATCAATTCGGGTCACTGTTTAAAGGTGAAAATGATGGAAAGAGATCCTCAGCAGAAAACAAACCCAAGATACTGCACTAGGCTGAGAAGCAAGGCCACTTTCACAAACTTCGGGCTCTTCCACGAACACTTATAGATCCTGAAAGACTCTGTCGATAACCAGGTGCGAGCTGCTGAGTAAGCAGATTTGCCCTTGGTTGTGCGCCCTCCTTCGCCAGGCAAACGGGGCAAATTGAGTCAGCTGTGGCTTCACAGGGATGCAGGTGGTAGCCAGTGACTCAAATCTACAAAAGGTAAGTCAGCACGGAGAGCTCGGGTGGGTTTCAGTTTTTCTGTGTTTATTCTCTTTCAGCTGCAGTTACAAAAGCCAAATCAAAAAATGCCCTCAGTGCTTGAGACTCGGTGGTGAAGGGGCAGAAGTGGAAAAGTGAAGGGCGTCGAACAAAGCAGGGGTCGGGGGCAGAGCACTGTGCCTTCCCTCGGAACTGACTGGCCGCGTGACCAAGGCCGGTCAGGTGGCTGTCTCAGTGGACAGAGCAAGGGTTTCTCATGCACAAGGAGCCCTCGGGCTGTTCTGCAAGGGCCAGGGGTACGGCCAGCGGCCACCTGGCACGTGCAGGAGCTGCGGGCTAACTGGAAGGCTCTCGCTGTCAGATAATCATCGCCGGGGGACTATTAGTCGTTCTGTGGAGTTCACCCTGCTTCTGGAAACGCCTGCTATTTCCCCTTACGGCACGTATTCTTTAATGTTCTTTTACATTTTGGATGACCTTAAATCTTTAAGTAGGAGCAAAAGCCTGGTGAAATCCTAGTGAAATCTTTTTTGACAATAATGTAAACCTAACTACCTTTCAGTTTGAAATAATAGCAGTATGTTACGTTAATTTAGTACTTAGGTAATGACTTCTACCGTCTGTGTGAAGTAGGCCCTGGGGTTAGTTCCATTTTACAGATGAGGAAACAGGCCAAGCTAAGTAACTTGCTCTGGAGTGCACATCTGATAAACGAAGATGTAGGACTTGAACTCAAGTTAGGTTCCAAAGGTATCGTTCATTCTTAACCATGCTGCTGCAAATGAATACTTCCTAAAGGAGTCTACTGTAGATGTCTATAGCGTTTAATTTCCATAGCATACGTCTGAATTTTAAATTTATGCTTCTAGGAAACAGAGAGACATTGATGTTTTTAGGCAACAAGGTTACTAAAATGAAAATTTCCATCTAAGATAGAGACTATACCTATCTTCTCTAGTAGGTACCTGAAGGTCCCTACTCACTACCTTCCTGGCAGCCTGGGAAAGCAGGACTGATGCTCTGTGTCACTTGCTGTGACTTGTGAGACCCAAATATGCACTTTGGATGGCTTGGCCCATGCATGCCAGAGCACAGCGCTGCACGTGGTGCCATGGGGCCCAGCGATCATCCCTGTTCCCCCGGAAGGCTGTGAGCTGAGCAGGATTCTGCAGCAGCACCTGTGTTTCCTGCAAGGAGACTGCGCGTGCGTGCGTGTGCAGGGGAGGTGGAGAGTGAGAGGGAGTGTGAGGCTGCCCGTTTTCTCCAGGTGACACACGGGGAGCTTGGTGCATGACAGTGACTGAGTAAAGACCAGCTGTGGTGTTGGGGTAAATGGTTCTTAACTCAGATGTGAGCTACCAAGAGATTCTTCTCCAGAGATTAATAAGAGTAAGAAACACAAGGCCGGGGACTCTCCACTTTGGGTTCTAATATCACCTGCTGGGTACAGTGCAATCATAACAATGGCTAGGAATTCCCCTCCCGCAGCCGCCCTCCTCCACGTGTTACACCTGTGTCCAGGCACAAGCCGGCGTTAATCCTCACTCCTGACAAACAGGCAGTGTCTTTGAAATACCACTTCCTGTGGATCCTTCCTGCTGAGCAGCTCAGCATCTTTGAAAAGCTCTTTGAAGTCTCCCTGACCCGCCTTGGATCCAGTTCTCCCCACAGAGAGGCTGTGTGACTTTGGGCAAATTACTCGGCTTCCCTGGGCTTCATCTCTGCAGAAGAGAGCCGAGCTTAGAGCTGCTGGTGTAGGAAACACCGCGCCTGGGCCCCCAGAGGCTCCCTCCTGCGGCCACCTGCCAAGACCCGGGCCCCGCCCCAGGGGTGCCCAGAGCGAGTCCTATTTTTGTCAGGCAGAACTGAGAACTTGAAACTGAATTTTTTTAATCTACTTTTTACAAAATCTCCTTAGCATTCCTCCCACCCAAATAGAAATAAGATAATAGGAGAATTGCGAATGACTGAACTAGATGATTCCACTGATGGCATAATTTATTTTTAAAAGGTGAAATACTTATCTCCTAAAATACGTCAGGTTAAGTAGTTTTCTTTTAAATGCTCTAACTGGAACAGCTGAATTCACAGGAACCAGCCATGGGAGGGGGGCTGAGAAGAGGGAGGAATAGGGAGTCGCTGTTCAACGGTGATTTTGTTTTGGTTTTGTAAGATGAAAAGGGTCCGTTCCGTGGGTGGACAGCAGCACTAGCTGCCCAGCAGTGTGACTGCCTGTGAGACCACTGAACTGTGTACTTGAAAATGGTTACGTCGGCAAGTTTTTGGTTACCTGTATTTTACCATGCTCTTAAAAAAAATAAATAAATGTTCAAAACCTAAGTAAGTGCAGTCTTGGTTTCCTTAATCTCTGAGTTCTGTAAGGAGGCTGAGATGGACGGGCATCGGTCTCTGTTCTAGATTCCAAAAGCCAGAGTCCTTTTCCTGCAGCGTCCCCGTGTGTGGTCCCACATTCCTGGATCTGGACCCTGCTAGTCATTTCTAATCCTGCCTGAACTGCTCAAGAGTAAGGAACCTTTTTGCTGAGGACTCTATTAAAGTCAGGTTGGGGGAGAATTTTCAGGGAAATAGCTCCATAAATTGTGTGTGGATACAAAACTAACAGGAACATGAAAGATTTGTATTTTGAAAACAAAACCCCAGTGGGATCCTCTCAGCAGAAAATGAAAAGGTCTTCTTAACATTCATTTGAACTATGAGAGCCAGTTTTGCTGTTGCAAGCACTAATGCAGGTATGGCCACAGCCACAGCCTCCATCGCGGTGCAGCAAATTAGCAAGGTTTTAACTGGGCTGCAAATATCAAGCGGGCTGCTTGTCATTATGCAAAAAGGGACGGGGTGGGGGGCAGGAGGGGGACGGGCACCTAGCGGCAAAGCACATTATAATTGTTTAAGCAGGCCCCACAAGTCATGCATTTCAATTATTTGTTCAAACCAGCCTGCAATTAGGAGTCGCAAACAAGGCTTTTGAATGCAAAGTCAGACAATTAAAATGTTTCATGAGTGCATTAGAGAAAGAAGTTCTGAATTAGCACTTTGAATACACAAGACCTCCTTCTCTAATCTTTAGTCCCTTTCACTCTTTGAGAAAACCAGAGAAAGAAAGTGAAAGGGGAGACATTTTGGGCTGTAGTGGAAGTGATTTGGGTGTTTGCTTATTTATATCAAATGCTTGGCTAATCCAGCGAAGATTGAACCATCCTAATCGGCCCCTCTTACATTTCAATGTCTCTTGTTCCTTGCCAGATAGTCCTTGTCCTGGCATAAAGGCCCAGGTGCCAAAACCCCTCTCCTAGGGGGGTCTTAAATCACTTCAGGCATCTTCTCCCTTCACCACTCCCCCTTTTCTCCTTTGAAGAAGCGGGCCTATTTGAAGCAGTGATTTGCGACTTTCCAGGATTTAGGGAGCAACCCCGAGCTGGTTGTGCTAACACACAGGATGGAGGGAGGCTGGGCAGTGTTTGGGTCAGGGAAGAGAGATTCTCCGTGTTCTAGGGGTGCTGCAGAGCAGGCCCTGGCCACTTGAAGAAGCATGAAAAAGACACTCCTCTGCCTTAGTTCTTTGAAAGATCAGTTGAACTCCTTCCCCCTCCCCCACCCACACATTCCCTCCTCCAGCCCCAGACACCCTACTGATATGCAAATTTTATTTTATGATTGATTGTATTTTAGGACTCCTTTAAAATTTCTATCAGAGAGGAGACTTTTAGGAGAGAAGGGTGTATTAAATGGAGAGAAAGAGTGCATGTTCTTCCTTTGAATAAGAAGGCTTCCTAGAAAGCATGAATTGTGCAAGGAATTCACCATTATCACAGTCAGTGACCTCAACCCAAAGCACTTTATGCTACTGCTCAGTGCATGAGACTCACCAGGAAAATTCATACAATGTTAAGGTGACAATTGCCAATGTCAGTGAAATGTGTGCTTATGTGTGAGCGCTTGGTTAATTTGAGAGCGGCTGGAAGCCTTAATTTATCATTTCCTGACTGTAGCTGATTTATGAAACATTATTCAAAGAATCCTCTTTATCCTCTTTTATAAAGAAAATACTTTTTAAAAAAATTTATCTAGTTCAAGTAGGAGAAAGTTTGTTAAAAAAAACCTCTTTATGATATTTTGAATGTTACTTGTGCTATTCTTTTTCAACTACTTTGCTTGCAAGCAATTTTTGAAGATTCAGAGCACTATTAAAATTCCAAGGATCTGATAGGACTGATGAGCCTTTGTATGATCAATATATTCTATTAGATTGAAATTTTTAATGTTTTTCCATAGGAAATATTTCCTTGGGCCGACATAAAAATAAGTTGTCTTTTCAACTTAGCCATGCATAACTAAGGATGTAACAAGACTGCATTAACATCATGTTATGGTAACACTTGGGACCTGTAAGGACAGTAACAAGATAGATCCCTTCTCTTTTTAGCTGGCACGGTTTTTAATCTCTGCCTTTTTGTTAAACAACGCTAACATTTTAAATTATCTTCTAAAATACCAGAAATGCTAACTGAATCATACTAGATTGATTGGATTTTTGTAACTTACTATATTAGTTTTGACAGTCTATTTCTGAAAGTAGTATGTGGCAATTAAAAAAAATTCTTTTAAAAAATCAAAATAGGAACACATTCTTGCCATAGGCATGTGCAAGGTAATTTACAATAGAAAGAGGAGGGCAGCCGTGGGAAGCCTTGCATAAAATCTCACTTAGGTGTAGTAGGATTCTCTTTCCCAAAACACTCTTTAAAAACATCTGCCCTGAATATGGGACACAGAGCTAAGGACAAAACCTACCAAAGTACATGGTCAGCTGGTCTGAAGCTAAACCCCTGGAAAAATCCCCAGAAGTTATCTCTGAGGTCTGTGGAGGTTGCCTGCCCTGGGCCTGCTCACTTCCTTGCTCAGAGGATTGGGAGTGGTAGTTCTGGGGTTGGTGTCTTTTCTCAAAAGAGAAGAAACTCACTGCCCATGAGTTTGTGCCAGTATGGGTGGAGTTCAACTCTAAACGGCCTGACAATTAGTTCAACAATCTTCTGAGGGTAGGAAAAAACAGAACAAAGCAAAGCAAAACAAAAACCAGAACAGAAATTCTGCACCCAAAATTTCCCTCTTTGGTGGTTGTCACAATTGGATGTTACCCGAAAGTGACTAAAAGAAAGGAGGGAAAAGGCTTCCCAAGTCTGCTTTTCTGGATGAAACCTGGACTTCGGGCCTCTGTGGTGTCCGGGAGGACCCGGTGCGGAAGCTCCCAGCCATGCCGACCTTGTTCCTGTTTGCACTGAACGTCCCATTTGGATTCATTTCCCCATCAAGCGGTAGTGGGAATCTTGCCACTGAAATGCCACCATTTCTGGAACCAAGGGCTGGAAGCCAACCAGCCCTTTGGCTATCTCAGTAGGAGGCAGAGAGAAGTTTGTGCTGAAGGACACCAGTACAAACGCCTTTTATGCAAGGGGACATGGGAATACTTCAAATTATCCACCTTCAAAAGCCGGGTGTTTGAGTCTGCGAAATGGAAAAACAAAGATGTTCAAGGGCTAAGTAGCAGGAGGAAGGCTTTTCCCAGCTGTAGAATTCGAGGATGATGAAAGGGAGACACAACAGAATGTAAAACAAATTGTGCACTGGAGGGTGGAAAATACAGATTTGAAAGTTAAGTGTCTGGAACAAGAGAGAGATGAGTCACTGGAATTTACAAGTTACTAGAGGAAACAAAGATAAAGAGATCACGAGAGGAGTAGCAACACCCGTAGCAAAGTAGCAGCGTTTAGTTAACTGCAAAGCTAGGTGGTGGCAGGAACTGTTCATCAACCCAGGGAAGGGACAGTAATTACGGGAGACAACAGCAGATAATAACATTTATGCAGGGACCTACGGGGACCCAATCAGGTGTTTGGCAATTATGTCAAATGGGAGCACAGATTTTTCTTCCCTTTCAACATGGTAAATCACAGAAAATTAGGTCTGGAGGGTGCTGGGTATCCAGTCGGGAGACAGGGAAGCGTGGCTGGCCACAAGGCACCAGTGTCCCAGCCGGAGGGAAACTGCGCTCTCTGTGTAACAGAGCACAGCCCTCTTTGGTAAAGTTGAAAAGTGCATTTGGCTTTTTGAACCTCTGTGTGTGCGTGTGAAATATTTGTGAAGAAAAGCTCGTGAGCACCCAGATCACTGCTGTTCAAAGACCAGAACTGGCAACCGGAGGCCCCTGACATAGGCTTCCCACCCAACTTCCCTGCTTCCCCAAAGGCTGTGGAACCTATCCCCAGTGCTACGACAATGTGCCCTTACTTCTGTTTATGGTATTTCTCTAAACAGCTTAGTTTTGTTTTGGCTATTGTTGTACTATGTACAAATTATGTAGACATAGGCAGACACGAAACCACAGACTAAGCATTCTTTTGGGTCTGTCTTCCTTTGCTCCACACTATCCCTGTGAGATTCATCTCTGGTAGCACGTAGAGCTGTGGTCCGTCCATTTCCACGTGCCAGATCACCCCCCATTGTAGGAACCAATCAGCATGCATGAGAGACATGAAGTATACATCGTATACAACGTCTGTCATTTATAGATACTTTGGTTTGTGGTGGGGATTAACAGCAAGCCACCACCTACCTGTTCCTGGGTGGGTCTGGATGGCATTTCCCAGCCTCTTTGCAGTAAGGGAAAGAACCCATGCAAACCTTCATGCATAATCCTCAATGATCTTTCCCCTCCAGGAGCACTGCAGATGACCTTGAGTGACCTTGAAAGCCATATATGGGAGATGGGGGAGCCACAAAATAGAAGAAAACTGATCCTGGGTCACTGGTGGAATGAGAGCCCCCCCGTGAGTGCCCCTACTTGGGAGGCTGCACTGGGCTAACACAGAAGGAAAGGTGAATCATCTACAGCAGCTGGCTTCACCTGACTTAATGTGGAGTGGTTTCCAATGCTGACAGTTACAGACGATGCTGCTATGGGGTTTTGGACGTACGTCTTCTATGGGGGTCCATTCTTAAAAAGATTTCCTTCTCTCATATACATTTTGCTTTTACAAAATATAAGTAGTATAAACTATCCACCATCTAAAAATCAGTAACTCCTATTTTGTTGATTGCCATAGAACTACAACCTAATGTAACTTGAGAATAAATCCACAAAATAAAAAGTAACAACAACAACAAAAAAACATTATTGAGGAATAATCCACTTGTATTCGGTTGCATGAACGCATGGACATATATCTTGATACAGATAAGTCTGTGTTCTGTATTGTATAGAGTTAGAAGTAGAGTCACTCTCCAGTATTTTTTGGGGGCTGGGGGGTAATGGGAATTGACCTCAAGACCTTACATTTGCCAGGCAGGTGCTTATGTCACTGAGTCATATCCCTGGCCCCACTCCAGTATTTTTTATGTCTCAATTAGGAAATCCTTTTCTATCCCTAGATTATAAATATATTTTTTCTAAAAATATATAAATGTGTATCCCCAATTTTATGAGATAATGCTAAATACTTTCCAGAATTTTCTATCTCTAACTTTATTTTCACCAATCCTAAACTGAATTTCTGTTCCGATAATTGTTAAGTTTTGGCAATAGGAAATTAGAGTAGTACAAAATTTGCATTTTCTGAGATTTTATGTGTTTATTGGTTATTGAATTTCCTCTTGTGTGAGATCTTTGTCCGAGTCTTTGTCAAATTGCCTCTTGGGTTACTTGTCTTCTTAATGATATATAGAGTCAACCAAAAAAAAAAAAAATGTATGCATCAGGAAAAGAAAAACTTGAATAAATATTTTAATACTGAATTTACTGAGACATCATAAGATTAATACAAGTTACCTTTGGCCTCTACAGTTACAAGAAGTGCTCAAAGTGGTGGTCATTAGCTTCCAGACATTTATTAGTGTATTGTAGTATGTATACTATATTAGTATACTTATTGTATAATATATAGTGATTATTAGCCTTCATTAATTATACATGTAGGCAATTAGCTTCATCCATTTTATAAAAAATTTTCTTTTTACCTTTTTAATGCTGTCTTTGATAAATATTGTTTTAATGTAAGGGAATTAATCTTGTCCTTTATGGTTAGTATTTTTTATGTCTTGATTAAGAAATCTTTTTCTATCCAAAGGTTATAAATATATTTTTTCTGTAACACCTTTAAAGCTTTGTCTTTTGTATATAGTTTTTTAATACAATCACAATTATTGTTTGAATAGTATATAAGATGGGGGTCCAATTTCAACTTTCCTCAAATGATGTCTAGTTGTTCCAGCATCATTATTTGACAATGTCTTTTCATCACTGCTCTGCTTGCTACCTCAGTCATATATCAAATGTTCATATGTGTGTGCTTTAGTTATTTTTCTCATTCCTGAGACAAAATACCTTATGCCTTCCAGTTAAAGTAGGGAAGGTTTATTTTGGCTCACAGTTTGTAGAGGTTTCAGTCCATAGTCAGCTGGCTCCAAGGCAGGGTGGCATGGCAGAGGAGGAATAGTCCATGGCAGGGCGGGAGGAGGCAGCAAGCCTGGCTTTCATCTTTGCCTTTGTATTCTATCAGGGTACAAACCTATTGTTTGTTGTCATCCACACCCACAGTGGGGCTTCCCGTCATCCACATGCAGAACTATGGTAAACAAATCAGTGCACTAATTTAGTCACCACACACCCTTAATCCATATTTATATATCCTGGATCAGATGCAGCCATTTTTGAAAAACCCAAGCTATGAGTGTGTGAGGCTTTTGAGGGGGACATCTAGGTATAAGCAGTAACAGTGTAAGAGTCTGTTGTAGGGCTTTATATTTTGTTCTGTTGGTATTTTTGTTTATATCTGTACAAATTCCATAATATTTTGATTATTATAAGTTTTAATGTCTTAGAATCTTACATAGAAGTCTTCCCAAGAATTCTTTTTTGAAAATGTCTTAGATTTTTGAAGATTTTTGAAGTTCTTTCCATTTCCATGTGAATTGATAGTCATCTTCAATTATTCCAAAATAATCTGTTATGATTTGTGTTGAGATATCGAGGTCACTAAAAATACTTGATGAGGGTTGATCATTGAGTCTTCCAGCTTGTTTATATGGCATATTCCTTTAAATATGTAGATCTGCATGAATGTCTCTGAAATGATTTTTATACATTGATTTTAATCTAAAACTTCCCAAATTTGTTAATTATAATATATCTGCATTTTTCTTCTTCTTTTTTTCTATCTTTTTTTGTAGGTACCAGGAATTGAACTCAGGATCTTTCACTTGCCAGGCAGGCATGCACCACTGAGCTATATCCAAGACCCTTCATCTGCAGATTTTTTTTAAAAAGTTTGATTTACATAGTTGCTGGAGACAACAAATTCACAATGGCTGATTTTGCATACTTCCCTAAGGGATAAATGGAGGCTTGTGATTATTAATATCACCCTTAGAAATTTCTCATTAACTCTTTAGGGATGGACCATCCTCTCTCACCCACTAAGATCAGATTTAAAAAACACTCCAGGATGAGATCCTTCTTAGTATGGGATCATCTTTGCCCTCTTGAGTCATCCCAGAATTATTCATTGCCTGCTGAGTTATTGACCTTTGAGTCTTCCACCAACCTTGAATCTTCTGCTAGCCCCTCCTATCACCATATACACACCCAATAAATAGTGGCTGGCTTGAAGTATCTTTGTCTCTGTGCATCAATGTCTCTGAGGCATTGACCTCCCAACCCCCCTTCACCTGTTACTAAATTTGTCTCTGTTTCTTACTTCATCCTTTTGCCGTACTCCTCATGCAGGCAGTTGGGAATCTTGGCCAGGTCCCTGATACTTGTGCCAATGAGAACATCACTTCTTTATTTCTAATCTTTGGATAATATTTCTTTCTTTTTCATGCTGTACCTTGTAATACTTCCAGTACAAGATTGGATGGAAATAGTCACAGCAAACAGTGCCATCTAGTTCTTAATCACAGAGAGAAAACTTTTTGATATTTTACTATAAAATTTGATGTTTGCTGTCAGACTCCTATAGTTTCTTTTTATCAGATGAAGGAATTTTCTTCGTAGTTTTTGTTTGCTAAAATTTGCTTTGATGATCAAATATTAAGCTTGCATACTGATATATTCCCCTGCTGCTACAGTTTGGATAAGTGTCCCCCAACACTTGACGAGCCTATGTTAAAGGCTTGGTCCCCAACTTGTTCTGCTATTTGGAAGTGACAGAACCTTTAGAAATGGTGCCTAGTAGAAGGAAGTCAGGGCCATAGGGTATATGCACCTGAAGGGGCTGTCAGGACCCTGGCCCCTCATCTTCATGTCTCTGCACTTCCCAGCTGCCATGACATGAACATCTGTTTTTGATATACTCCCCACCATGGCGTACTGCGCTGCCATAGTCTCAGAGGCAAAAGGGCCAAGAACCTTGGACTTTAACCTCTGAAACCATGAGCCAAAATAAACCTTTTCTCCTTAGAAGTTGATTATCAGGTATTTTGTCACAGTGACAGAATATTGACTAAAACAATAATGCTATATCACATGATTATCCTCTTCTAATATTACAAAATTTGTCTATAAATAATCTCATAAGATTTTTTTTGTATCAGTGTGCATGAGTGAGATCAATCTACTACAATTTACCTTTCTTGCCTAGGGTCCTTATAAATTTTGGAATCAAAGTTATACCAGTTTCATGATAGCTGGGATGTGTTCTCTTTTTCTGGTTTCTGGAGACTTGTGGAAAAGTATAATTAATCTTCCTTTTATATCAAACTCACAACCTCACGCCTGTCAGACAGGCACTTAAGCCACTGAGCCAAACTCCTAGCCCTAGTTTTTTTGAGGCAGGGTTGCACTATGTAGCTCAGGCCGGCCTTGTGCTTATGTTGTAGCCCAAGCCAGCCTTGAGCTCACAACGCCCCTCCTACCTCAGCCTCCCAAGTGCTGGGATTAAAGGTGTGTACCACCACTCCCAGCCAATCTTAATTTTATGTGTTGTAGAATTTCTGCAAAAGCCATCAGAATTTAGTGTTATCTTTATTGGAGGCATTTTTTTATAATTTGCTTAAATTTTCCATTTCTTCTCGACTTAGTCAAAAATTTTTAGGAATGTTCCCTTTTAGTATAAATCATCTAATACATTGACAAAAGAGTGGCTCATAATTTCCTCATTCTCTGTGAATTTTCTGAAGAATATGTAATGTTCTTTTTTTATTCTTCATATGCTTATTTATATCTTTTTCTTTTTTGATCCATTTCAGCTATGGTTTATCAATTGTATTAACTTTTCCAAATAACCAACTATTATCTGTTGAGCTTTTCTATTGTATATTTCTTACACTTTTCATAAACTATTCCTTTTGTTAATCCTTCCTGTTGCTTTCTTTGAATTTAATTCATTTTTTTTACTGTTGTCTTTTTAGTGCTCATTTGGTAAAAGGAAATAATAATGGCATTGTCTGCTTTCTCATGGGTTGAAGAGAGGTTAAATCTTGCCTACTATGATTGCTCATTAAAATTATCCTAATGAAAGAACTAGGAGCCACAACACTGGATAATTCAGATGTCATTTATTTTTAGGTTTAGAAAGAGATGCAGAAGTTTTTACAGTTTAGGGTTTGGTTCCTAGTAACTACTATTATAAGAAAAATTAGAAATTAAGAAACTTAGGATTTAAGGGGAAAACCATGATTAGAGAGCTAAAAGAAGAAACAATTTATGCAAGCCCACTAATTACTCATGTATTCACTGAGCTATAATAACACAGATAACACTATGAACAGAGACAGTCTCAATGACGTCTTACCTAGCTCATCTAGTAATAATGAAATTGCACTATTGGTTTCAGTGATCATGTCTTGTTCTATGGGAACTTTTTTCAGTTTCAGTAGAAGACTTGTAAATTCATTGTGTGTATGTATGTGTGTATACACATGTGTTTCCAAATACTCATACCAAGTACTTTTCTTTTCCTTGGGTCTCATATTTCTTTTAACAACCAATTGAAAGGTCTGGGATTATTGGGTTCATTCTTCAATAATTGTTTCTGTATCTACTCTCCACTGACAATACTAGAATATATTTATTAGCCTATCTGCCCTCCTTTCCTTCCTCTCGACCTCCCTTTTTTCCTTCCTTCCTTTCTTCTTTCCTTCTTTCCTTCCTTCCTCCCTCCCTCCCTGAAACACCTATTGCATGCTAAGTACTTACCATCCAGGTGTTGTTCAAGGGTTAGAGCAATGAACTAAACAGGGAAAACTTTCATCTCTTATGTGGCTTACAAATCTACTGAGGGTAGAGAGATAATAAGCTAAATAAATAAAATATAGCCCACCTGGAAACCAGCGCCATGTGCTGGCTGCTGCTGGAGAAGGGACAGCCACACCCAAGCCTCTCTCCATGAGTCTGTGCCATTCAAAGGCTGTGGAGGGAGAGAACCAGGCCTCACCAGGAAGTGATCCCTACTGGGAAATCATACCATTTTCATTGTTTTGTTGGGTTGGGTTTTAGTCTCTTTTGTTTTGTTTGATTTTGTTAAATCTAATGGCATGAGCTGCTATTTGAAAGATCACAACACATATTATGGTAGCCATTTTGGATTTACTATTGGCTTGTTTTGAAGTCCTTTATTGCATTCATTGTTTTGTTTTTATTGTTCTGTTCTATTCTGTTCTGTTTGATTTTTTATTATATCCGAAGGTATCTGCAGCTGTTCTGAAGACAACAAAAGGCATTATGGTAGCTATTGTTGGTTTTGTAAGGTCTTGAAGTCCTGTATCACTTATACTGGTTTATTTTGATTGGTTTTATTCTGTTTTGTTTTCCTTGGTTTTATCCTCTTTAAAAAATAAATAAATAAAATATATATGTCATATGGTGTTAACAACATCAGATGGAGAAACAAAAATCAGGTAAAGGAGACGGAGTACCAGGGAACGAGAAAGTTTGCAATTTAGATAGTGTAACCAGGGAAGCCCTGGCGGGGAAGGTGAAATCCGACTAAAGCCCTGGGGGAGAGTGAGGGAGGCTCTCATGGATGTGGAGACTCCAGAGAGGTGAGCATCCTGCAGTGGGGCCAAAGAGCACAGGTGCCAGGCCACAGCAAAGCTTAGTCCGAGGAAGCCACGGGAAAGCAGCTGGGAGACGAATGTGCTGAGTCAGCCAGGGGAGGGCAGAGTGAAGCAGGAGGCCCGGAAGCCCACTGGGGTAGAGTCTCTTCTAGACCCGTGTTTCAGAGGTAGAGAGGACAGAGTTTGTGGATGGATCAGATGAGGACTGAAACCAAGTGTGAGATAGCGAATTACTAACATTTTTTTTTAAGCCTGAACAACCAAGGAGGACGAAGTGCTATTTATAGAAAGGGGGGCAGCTGCAGATGGAGTCAGTTTGGAGGAGAAATGGAGGGAAGGAAAAGATTTTATGTATGTAGGTATACACATATAACTGCATGTATATATAAGTATACAAGATAGATAGCTATACTACTAATCTCTGTCAGTTCATCAAAAAGAGTAGTTTGTGTTGTCATTGTTTGATTGTCTGATCATTTTTATGCCTTGGTCTTGTAACTTGAATAACTATTTCTAAGATAACAATATGTAATATATTAACTAGTATTGATTTCTTACTGTTTGTCTGGGAATTGTAAGCATACAGAACTTCTGTAGCACTTTCCAACAAAAATGTATTTTCCTTCTCTATCATTGACTTTACCTCACTATTTTTTCCCCCTGAATGCTTCCCTTCCTTCTCTTTCAAACTGTCCCAAATAAGAATTACTTTGCTATCCTGGAAGTGAAAGCCTTGTACTTCTTTGACTATCAGATAAGAAATATTTCAGATATTCACATGGAAATATGATTTTATACTACAAAACCTATATGAATTACCCATTCTTAAAAAGTAAAACAGTCATCTCTGCTTTGTTCACTACAGTGTCCCCACAGCCTATACATTGCCTGGTGCACAGCAAGAGGTCAAGAAATACATGTTTAGTTGAATTGAGAATGATGTAGAGGTTAAGTTGCATAAAGGAATGATTGTAAGAGTAAAACTTGTAGAGTGACAAAAAGAGTTTTGTTATTCTTTGTTTGTTTTGCTATAAAGACTTTGGATTTTATGTAGTGAACCACCAAATATTTTAAGCAATGGATATGATCAAATGGGAGTTTAGGAAGTCTGTTGAGGCCACAGTACAGTGTATTTTTGGACATATGTTGGGTGGTGGACAGAGAGGTTTCTGAGTTCTCAGTAAAATGAAGTAGAAATCATTAAGACCCAAATTAAAGCAATAGCAGTGGTGAGGGAGTAAGGTATCTAAAAATCAAAATTTGTGGATTAATGAAAAGTAGACATAAGGAGAACAAAAAGGTCTAGGTTGACTTGCACATTTTTAGCTTGTATGGTGGATAGTGAGAGCCTTGTAACCAAAAGATGGACTTTGGCATTGGATAGTTAATATGTGACATCAGGGGTCGCATCCATAATTAATGTCTGTTTTTATTAGGAGTTGATGTGGCATAAAAGGTCTGGCATGGAGCAGAGCTGGCACATTGGTTGGCCCATTTGTTCCTGCCCTCCTATAATGAGTCCTTGACTAAAAGAATAAAAGCAGATTCAGTGAACAAAGAATGTCTTAACATTTTGCAAGCTTTAAGTTCTAGACATCTTGTAGTCATGGTATTTCACGTATAGAATAAAAGTTCTTAAAACAAAAAGTAGGACTTACAACATTGTAAACCTTTACTGTTCTTGTAAGAGATTTTTCCATTAAGAAGCCACGAGTTTTCTCCTCTGCCTTTTGGAACTCATTTTGAACAGAACAAGTTGAAACAGGTCTGTCTGGCAGAATATTAAAAAGAGCATAGATTGTAGAATCAGACCTGATGGAGGAAGAATTTCTAATTCCTGTGATTCTTCACTAAAGAATGGAGCTGAAACCCCTGGGCATAGTGGCACTTGCCTGTAAACACAGCTACTCAGGGGGCAGAGGCAAGAGGACTGTAAGAGACTAGTCTGGCTAACATACCAAAATGTCATGTCTAAATAATGTACAGAGAGAACTGGGGAGGTAGCTGTATATACCAGGGTTCAGTTCCCGCAATGCAGTAGAGGAGATGCTGATTGTCCTCATTTGGGATGGTATGGGAATGAAATACCTCACAGTGTCATACCTATCCATGTGCTTGGACCTAATCATGTGCGTTTCCCCCTCCCTGTCCTAAATCACAACAAAAATACAGTGTAATATAAAACAATTTTAAAAGAATTAAATTCCCATAGTGTTATGGCTTGCATTTAGATGACCCCCCGCCAAAGCTTCATGCAGTCACAGGTGGGGCTTTTTCAGAGGCGACTGGATCTAGGGTGACAATGGAATTTATTCCTGGTACAATGCTAGGCTCAAGGGCACTAGGATTAAGGGTGTGAGTGGTACCCGCCCTAAGAAGCCTGGATGAGATATAAGGGATAGAAAGAGCTGTGGCTGACCCATGCTTGGTTTGCTGCCTTCTGCCCACCATGAACTGTTCCTCCTCTGCGATGCCTGTCTGCCACTCCACCCTGCCTTGGAGCCAGCCAACTATGGACTGAAACCTTTATAAACTGTGAGCCAAACAAACCTTTTCTCCTTTAATTTTGGGTGTCACATATTTTGTCTCTGCAGTGGGAAAAGTAAGACACAGGTTGACCTGAAGTCCTTATATGCACTTTTAGCCGTATCTCTATTTCTTGCAACTACCCTACTCAGTAAAGACTGTAATTATATGTTGACCAAAGGCAATGTAAGATACAAAATCAAAGACCAATTCAATTATATAGGAGACAAATTAAAATACAACCTGAAAATGCATGTTGAAATTCAAATTCAATATGAAGAGTTAAAATGGTCAATGTAATTTAGTTCTCAGATATCCAAAAAATAGTTCATGATAGTGCCTCTGAACTCCCAAACACTTTGCACAGTTGAAACTAGAGGGCAAATTGATTTTAATTGGCTTTGGTCCCAATTTTTCTCACTTTTTTGTAATATCATCCTTATCAGTGGTACACAGCTCTGCAGAAGTCATACTTTTCTAGCAGTAGACAAAGAGAATAAAGGTCTTTCTAGACTCTTACTCCTTTAATTTAGAAAGTGATAAGCTGTTATTGATAGTTAATCTTCAGTCATTGGTTTTTGTTTTAATTCATACTAACAAAGAAGTTGGTTGGTTGTACCTGAATTGTTCACAAGCTCAAATTCTTTTTTTTTAATTAATCTTATTGGTACATTTTAGATATACAAAACGATAGCATTCATCATAGGGAATTTGTAAGTATACATGATATACCTCGATTCTTCTTTTTTTCCTCATCCCCCTTCCCTCCCTTCAACCCCTCTTCCCTTCCTTATTTACAAAAGCTTTGTTTTCCATTTTTGCCTTCTATTCTTTTTTTCTTTTCCCTTCCTTTCTTTCCCCTCCCTCCTCCCTAGTTCTCCTTCCCAACTGAACATTTTCTTTCTACTTTACAATATCTATTATACATTTTAGTCCTCATTTAACCTTTCAGTTTGTCACACAAGACAAACAATGCAATATTTAAACATGTGTGCCCAATTTATTTTACTTAAGAGTATGGTCTGAAGAAACATCCATTTACCTAGCAATGTCTTAAGTTTATTCTTCCTTATGGCAGAGTAGTATCCAATTATATAAAAAAACTACATCTTCTTTATGCATTCATTGGTTGGTGAGCATTTGGGTTATTTCCAAGGTTTAGCTATTACAAACTGTGCCACTATAAACATGGGTGAGCATATATCCCTGTGGCACTATGTTTTTAATTCTTTTGGGAAGAGGCCCAGAAGGGAAATAGCTGGGTTGAATGGGACTTCTAGTCCTAGTTTTCTGAGGAATCTCCACACTGATTTCCAGAGTGGTTGCACCAGTCTACACTCCTAACAACAGTGGAGAAGGGTTCTTTCATGCCCTCCACCCACGCAGCCCTGCTAAAAATTTGCTACTGGTTGATTTCTTGATGGCAGTCATTCTTTCTGGGGTGAGATGGAATCTCAGTGTTGTTTTAATTTGCATTTCTTGAGTGACCAATAATGTTGGGCATTTTTGCATATATTTATTTGCCATTTGTATTTCTTTGTCTGAGAAGTGTGTATTCATCTCAGATGCCCATTTCTGGATTGGGTCTTTGAATTTGGGGGATCTGATTTTTTTGAGCTCTTTATATATTCTAGATATAGGTCCTTTATCTGAGGGACAACTGGCTATAATTTTTTCCCACTCCGTGGGTTATCTTTTCACTCTATTGGTGATTTCTTTTGTCATGCAAAAGCTTTTTAATAAGGTAAGATCCCAATTGTTGATTCTTTGTAGTATTTCCCTTGTAGACTGGGTATTGTTCATGAAGTCTCTGGCTACACCTATGCATTTGAGATTTTCACCTATTTTCTCTTCCAGTAGATTTAGTGCTTCTGTTTTAATATTTAGATCTTTGATCCATTTTGACTTTAGTTTAGTGCCTGGTGATAGACATGGGTCTAATTTTAGTCTTTGGCATGTGGAAAGCCAGTTTTCCCAGCACCATTTATTAAAGAGGCTGTCTTTCTTCCAGTGAACAAGTTTGTCTCCTTTGTCAAAGATAAGGTGGCTGAGTGTGTTTGGGGTTGTGTGTGTATCTTCTGTTCTGTTCCACGAATTCTCAGGCCTTTTTTTTTTTTTTTTTTTTTTTTTTTTTTTTTTTTTTTTTTTTTTTTTTTTTTTTTTGCCAGTACCACACTGATTTTATCACAGAAGCTTTGTAGTACAATTTCAAGTCTGGGATTGTGATGCCCCCTGACTTACCTTTGTTGCCCAGAATTGCTTTTGCTATTCTAGGTGTCTTCTAGTTGCAAATGAATTTTAGGAATGTTTTCTCTAGATCTGTCAAGTATGCTAATGGTATTTTGATTGGGACTGCATTAAATCTGTATAGCAGTTTTGGGAATTGAACCATTTTCACTATATTGGTTCTTCCTTTCTAAGAGCAAGGGATATCTTTCCAGTTTCTGATATCCTCTTCAATCTCCTTTTTCAGGGGACTGTAATTTTCACTGTACTTTGTTAGATCGATTCCTATGTATCTCATTTTTTGTGCTATTGTGAAAAGAGTGGTTTCCCCTATTTCTCAGTAAGTTTGTTATTTGTGTACAGGAATGCTGCTGGTTTTTGAGTGTTGACTTTGTATCCAGCTATGCTACTGAATTTAGTTATTAAATCTAGAAGTCTTTTGGTGGAGATTTTGGGGTCTTTTATGTAAAGTATCATGTCATCTGCAAATAATGACAATTTGTCTTCTTCCTTTCCTATCCTTTTATTTCTTTCTCTTGTCTAATTGCTCTGACTAATGTTGCCAGAACTATATAGAGTAAGAGTGGTGATAGTGTACATCCTTGTCTTGTTCCTGATTTTACAGTAAAAGCTTTCAGTTTCTGACCATTTAGCATGGTGTTGGCTGTTGGTTTGTGTTAGATGGCCTTCATCAGACTGATATTAAGACCATTTATTCAAATTTTTATAGGTTTTTTAAAAATCATGAATGGGTGCTGTCAGGAACTATCGTAAAGAATCAACAAATGGGATCTCATCCTATTGAAAACCTTTGCACAGCAAGAGAAACCACCAACAGAGTGAAGAGACTACCCACAATCTGGGAGAAAATGTTTGCCAGTTGTCCCTCAGATAAAGGATTACTACTGAGAATGTATAAAGAACTCAAACACATCAGTCCTCCCAGATTTAAAGACCCAGTCCAAAAATGGGCATCTGGGACGAGCACTCACTTCTGAGATGAAGAAGTACGAACAGCAAACAAATACATGAAAAAATGTTCAGCAGCACTGGTCATTCAAGAGATGCAAATGAAAACAACACTGAGATTCCACCTCACCCCAGAAAGAATGGCTAGTATTAAGAAGTCAACCAATAACAAGTGTGGAGGGGCTGTGGAGAAAAAAGAACCCTTCTCCACTGTTGGTGGGAATGCAGGCTGGTGCAACCACTGTGGAAGTCAATATGGAAATTCCTCATAAAGCTAGGATTGGAGGTCGCATTTTACCCAGCTATTCCCCTTCTGGGTATCTTTCCAAAAGAATTAAAAACATCCTACCACAGTGATATATGTGTACCTGTATTTTTAGCAGCACAGTTCATAATAGCCAGATCTTGGAAACAACCTAAATGCCCGTCGACTGCAGAATAGACGGAAAAGATGTGGTATTTCTATATAATGGAATACTACTCAGCTATAAAGAATGATAAACTGGACACTTTCATACTTAAATGAATGCGCCTTGAGAATATACTTATCAGTGAAGTAAATAAGTCACACATATGTAAGCATTGTATTGTTGTACTTGTGTGACAAACTGAAAGAAAAACTTTGTATATGTTTATGTATATAAAAATTTGTTAAGATAGTTAAAAGAAAAAAATTCCCTGAGATTTTGATAGATATCGAGGTGAATCTATAGATAAGTTTAAGGAGAATATTGTTTTGATATTTGTCCAATTCACATACATATTCTCTCTCCACTTATTTAGGTTGTATTTGAGTACTTTTGATCAGTTTTTAGTTTTTAGGATACAGATAATGTATTTTGGTAGATTTATACAATAATGTTACTTTAAGCTTTTTTGTGATGTTGTAACTTGTGCCTTTACAATTTTACTTTTGAATTATTCATTGCTTGTATGCAGACCAACACTAGATTTCTGTATATGGCTTTGTGACCTTGTACCATGACCTTGCTAAACCTGCTTGTTCTATTGATATTTTTGTAGATTCTTTATGAATAAAAAAATGAATGGGCGCTGGACTTTGTCAAATGCTTTTTTTAGCATGCATCGAGATGATTGTGTGTGGTTTTTCCTCTTGTCTCTATTAATATGGTGTATTACATTTATTAATTTGTGTACATTGAACCATTCTGGCATCCCTGGGATGAATCCTATTTGGTCATGGTATACAATATTCTTGATAATTTGCTGCATTCTGTTTGTCAGTATCTTATTGAAGATTTTTGTGTCTGTGTTCATTTGGGAGATTGCCCTGTAGTCCTCTCTGTTTTTTTTTTTTTTTTTTTTTTTTTTTTTTTTTTTTTTTTTTTTTTTTTTTTTTTTTTTTTTTTTTTTTTTTTTTTTTTGTTTTTTTTTTTTTTTTTTTTTTTTTTTTTTTTTTTTTTTTTTTTTTTTTTTTTTTTTTTTGACTGAGTCATTCTCTGGTTTTTGTGTCAGGGTAATGGCTCCAGGAATGATTTTGGGGGTATTGCTTCCTTTTAAATTTCATTATAGAGTTTGAGGAATAGTGGCATTAGATATTGTCTAAGTTTCCTATGGAATTCAACAGTGACTCCATCAGGATCTGGCCTTTTCTTTGCTGGTAGGTTTTTAGTTGCATCTTCAGTTTCATTGACTGATATTGGGTTATTTAGAATTTTTATAACTTTTTGATTCAGCTTTGGTAGTTTATATGTATCTAGGAATCTGTCCATTTCTTCTACATTTTCTGTCTTATTAGAACACAATTTGTTGAAGTAGGTATAGACGATCTTCTGGATTTCTGCATGATTTATTGTGGTTTCACCCTTCTCATTCCTAATTGCATGAATAGGAGTCTTTTCTTTCTTTCTTTCTTTCTTTTTTTTTTTGGTACCAGGAATCAAACTCACAACCTCACACTTCTCCACGTCTCTATTTATGCTGGCAACTTTCCTCAGGTGGACCATCTACACTCAGCGCCATGCTGATTTAATTCAGCTGGTGTTAAGTTGACCACCAGTTTTTAATTCATAACAACTATGGTCTGATAACATGCATAGAATAATTTCAATTCTTTTGCTTTTACTTAAGCATGTTCTATGAGCCAGTACATGATCCGTTTTGGGTAATGTCCTGTGTACAACTGAGAAGATGTGTATTTTGATGTTGTGGGGTAGAATACTGTATGTGCATTTTGATATTGTGGGGTAGAATACTGTAGACATTTATTAAATGCATTCTTTTAAAAGTTCTGATATTTCTTTTTTCATTTTTTGTCTAGTCGACCTGTCTATTTGTGTCAGTGGAGTATTGTGGTCTCCTATTATAATTGTATTAGCGCTTGTTCTATTTTTCAGGTCTGTTAATATTTGTTTTATATAGTGGGGTGTGTTGGTATTTGGTACATATATATTTCTGATTATTATCCCTTCCTTTTGGGTTGCTCTCTTTACAAGGATGTAGTGACCTTCTTTGTCTCTCTTGATTAGTCTTGGCTTGAAATCCACTTTGTCTGCAAGTAGAATAGCTATTCCTGCTTTTTCCCAGGTTCCTGACACATGCAGTATTGTTTTTCATCCTTTGACTTTTAGTGTATGAATTATTTTTGAGTTAAATGTGTTTCTTGCATGCAACATATTGTTGGATCTTGTTTCTTGATCCATTATGCCAGTTTGTTTCTTTTGATTGGTGAACTGAGACCATTTACATTAATGGTTATAACCAGTATGTATTGACTTGTCCTTTTCATGTTATTTTCCTGTTGTTGGTCCTCTTTTTTTTCCTTCTGTTTAATTACTTGCCTTGCCTAGTGGATTCATTCTGTTGGGGTTCATGGAGTTGTAGCCCTTGTTATCTCTTTCTAGAACATCCTTCAGAACATTTTGGAGTGCTGGGTTGATAGTTATGAGCTTCTTTAGATGTTCTTTGTCATGAAAATATCTGACTTCTCCATCAGTTTTGAAAGATAGTTTTGTGGGTTACATCAATCTGAGCTGGAGGTTGTTTTCTTTTAGGACTTGAAATACTTCACTCCAAGCTTTCCTGACTTAAGGGTTTGTGTTGAGAAGTCAGCTGTGATTATGATGGGTTTTCCTTTATAGGTGATTGATTTCTTTTCTCTAACAGCTTTTAATAGTCTGTTCTTGTGTTGGATTTCTGGAATTTTGACTGTTATATGCCTTGATGTAATTGGGGTTTTTTTTGTTGTTGTTGTTTTTGGGATTTTTTTTTTTTTTTGATCATGGCTAACTGGAGTTCAGTATACCTCATTTATCTGTATGTCAATTCTTTTTCTATACTGTTGTCATTACTTCTGTGAACAGGCTTTTTAATGTCATTTGTGCTATCTCCTGCTTTTTCATTGACTCCAGTCAATCATGTTATCCTTTTTTGCATTATCTAGCAGCTGTTGGATTGGTTTTTCATGATCCCTTGTTATTTTTAAGAAATATTTCTTTTCCTGATTGCTAACCACAGTACTGTCTTCTAGATCTGATATTCTGTCCTCACACTGGTTCATTCTGCATTGTATACTTTCAATAGAATTTTTAATCTCCTGGGTATTTGTGTGAATCTGTTTCATGGATTCCATTTTTTTTCCATGTTGAGAATCATGGTTTACATCACTTTCCTAAGCTCCTCTATTTTTTAAAATCTGTATTTACTCTAGATTCACTGACCATGCTCTTTATTATGGTCATCATCTCTGTAGTTATCTGAGAAATTATTTCTGATTTGATTTTTTTCTAGAGCCTCATTCACCTGCTTTGTTCCTTCTGTGGCTGCCACTTCAGAGAGTTCAGGTGGGTGATTTTTGAATCATTCCACTTCATTGCCCTCTGCATTTGCTTTTGGCAAGCTGGAAGTCTAGGGTTGCATCTTGCTTTACTGTCTTCTCATTCTCTGTTTTTTTTCTTTTTCATTTAATTCCTGCATGTATGGTTGTAAATTGCTTATGATAGGTAGCTTTTTTCCTAGTATTGAGAACCCTTAGGAAATGACTACTTCTCAGAGATGGCTTGCAAATTAGCTGGATTTGGGGTTTTGAGTCTGTTGGAAGATTCACACCCCTTCAGTTTATTGGGGATAAGAAGTTGATACCTATTTGGCCTAACCCCTGGTTCTTTGGCTCTGGTGTATGGAATCATTTATGTCCCTCAGGCAATCTCAGTCTTGGCATACAAGGAAGAACAACTGACCAAAACAGTTATGTCACTTTGGCTAAAGTAGTACAATCAGTAATAACAACAGCATCAAACACAGCCTATAAAATGACCAACTGTGTTAACTGTTACTTTGCCGCCTTTAACTGTAGTTATAAAATAAAATCTAAAGCAGACCAGAAAAGTATATACCATGAATATTCCCTTAATATGGCAATTTTATCCTCAGGGATGAAACATTTAAAAAGAATTAGTGAAAAAAATAGAAAAATAGAAGATAAAGAGATTAGAAGCAAGACCAAAGGATAAAGGAAGATTGTGCAGACTTTGAGAAACTGGTGTAGAAGACAGGAGGAAAAAAAGAAGGGAGAAACAGAAGCAAGATCAGAACAAATCAACAAAACAACCAAACAAAAACTAGGAATAATGCTCACATGCATATAAAAACAAGAACAAACAATGAAGAAAAATAGAAAACAAAGAAAGGAAGAAAAGAAGCAAAATGGAAAAAAATGTCCACTTCAAGATATGTCTCTGAAGACCAAGGTGGTAGACCAAGGGGGCACAAATCCCTTTTGATTAATCCCAGAAGGCCAACCATAGATTTATGGCAGGGTGGTGGATAATCCACTGGAGCTCAGGCTGCTTCTGGTTTCTGGCTGTGAGACTGGGGCCCGAGTTGTTCAGCCCACCACACTCCAGGTGCCTCCTGCAGGCTTTAACTCAGCTCTCTGCTGGATTGAACTTAGATCCCTGACTGCCTTCCAGCTTGAACTCAGCTATACCTCACCCTGACACTTTGAGCTGCTGGATGGAGCAAACCTGCAGCCGCTTTGAGATCTGAGTTCAGTTGGCCCCTTTCCAAAACGGTGACCAGGTGGGCTGTCAGAACTGATAACTCACCAGCCACTGCAGGCCACAGCATCCACTGCTCTGTTTCACTGGTGTGTTTCTCCGTAGAGGCCTCTGTGGTCACTGGTAGCCGCCATGCCTCTGCAAGTACAAGTCATACCTCCCACGCTGTGGGCTGGGGCTCAGAGAAAATGCCACTTGCTACCTTTTCTGCATTGAGTTTCCTCTTTTCACTCTCCCCATGGGCTGCAATTCTCGCTTCAGATCCTTGCTGGATCCCAGGGACCCACCTCCCTCCTTCTCTCTCTCATATTGTTATATTCCAGCATTTGGACTCCAAATCTCAGAGTGGCTCTTTCTCTGCTGTTTACCACTTTGCCATCTTCCTGGAAGTCTTCCCTGCAACCTTAAATTCTTGTAACAGGTCAAATTAAACAATAGATGCTACTTGATATGTCATTATTTTAAAAACGAAACAAAGATAAAAGATATTTTATAGTGATGACATTAACATTTTCGTTGGAACCTAATCTAAACAAACATTCTGTCATATGTCACCAGTAATTTAAATTGTGGTGAGAATTACAGTTCTACTACTTAGGGGGAATTTCAGAGTTAGGCATTCCTTCTGTCAAATTAGTCTGTTTCCAAAGAATAGCTGATCTGTATTTCAAACATATCATAGATTAAGTCTACTTAAACATCTGCTCTTCAAAAAAGTGTTCAAAAGTGTGTGTATGTGTATGAAATGGGGTGGCAGATCCCAGAAACAAAATTGTCCTTTTCATGAACGGATGAAATTCAGGAACCTTGAGAACAGTGGATATTGTTTTTCAAAAGTTTAATTAACTTTTAAAAATAAATCTAACACTGATTTCTATGAAAAGACATTCTTGATTTGAATGTGTTAAATGGGCTTATTTTCTTGCTCTTGTTAATAAAAATATTTTGGTTGCCAGTTTATCTTGACATATAAGAAGAGATGTGAGTGAGTGAAAGGGTCTCTGAAACTAAAGATGGTAATTCTGTGACAGTTTTACCCTCAGCAATTGTCTTAGAGGAAGTATCCAAAATATGTAGTTTTTCTTTATTTGTGACATTAAATAGTTGAATAACTTCAGTACTAAACAGAAAAATCAGTAGCCTATTACATCCTATGACTTCACTCCTTTCGTATCACTATAGTTTATTTTATTGGTTTTATATACCTACAGTAACTACTCTTGGTTGGCCTGGAGACTAAACGTTTTCCATTGTCCCAGTCAAATAGGGAATGTTAGTCACTCTGTTTATAACCCTACATAAAAGTGGTCACTGCCTCTTCAAAAGCATTTAGAATGCTACCCTACAACTCTCTTTGAAAAGGAGAAGATGATATGCAATGTTTGAGAGTGGGGTACTAAAATATTTGTAATTTGAATTTGGGGGTTTGTGTCAAAATAGGTGACATCACATTTTTTTCAAGTCAGTATTTCTGATTTTGAATCAAGGCTTCACAATGTATCCAGCCCCTCCAAATCTCCCTTTCACCACCCCCATTCTTTTTAGATGTCATCTTCCCAGGAGGAGTAGCTCCAGGATATAATAGCCGACAGTTACTGAGAGCAGCCTAACCTTCTGCAGTGCTTTCCCCATCCCTTCATACCTGTGGTTGCTTAAGTAACAAGAACACTGGGCTCTAGAGATGCTGCCTCAGTTCCACAGTGAACTGGCCGAGTCACCTTTGCTGGCAAATTCCAGTTTCTCAAATGACTCTTCTCCCCATGCATGCTTCCCCTGAGTTCCAGAAGTAATTCCCTCTCCCGCTGCAGGTTATTTTGCTACAGAGTGAGAGTCCCTGGCAGGGCTCTATTCAAAGAAGCAGTGGGTTGAGAGTTACAGAGAGGTTTATGATCCAGCATTGCTGGTTTGCCTAGTTCTTCCCAGCTGTTGGAGCAGTGCTAGGGGCAAAAGGTGACTAGTTTACGTCTACTCCACCTGCTTCTGTTGTTGTTTCTTTTAAATCCTCTTAAATGGACTTTCTTAAGTGTGAACTTTTTGACCACATCCTGGCCAAAGAACAACCTCGGAAGCAGCTGCAGCCTGTTCAAAGAGAGGGGCTGGGTGGGAAGCTCAGACTCCTGATGTCTGTTCACGAGCTCTCACTAATCTAGCAGCCAGGTGGCCGGTGCCAGTGTTAACTGCGGGGACTTGCAAGCCTGTTCCTTTGCCCCAAGGCGGCAGGAGGTTGGCAGCTGGAACCACTGAATGCTGAATTTCTCACATCCACACATAAGTTGGACAGGCAGACATTTCTCTTTGCCTGCCATTGAAAATGTTTTGGCTGGGATGGACTTTGGAAATCAGCTAGCCAGAATCACAGAAGTTAACTCTTCGCACTATTCCTGTACTGCCATGTCACAGTGAACACCAGGACAGCGCAGTGGTTATTAACAAGGACAGAGGGGAAGCCAGGCGTGGTGGCGCACGCCTTTAATCCCAGACTCAGGAGGCTGAGGTAGGTGGAGCGTTGTGAGTTCGAGGCCGGCTTGGGCGGGCTATAACGCAAGCACAAGGCCTGTCTGAGCTACACAGTGCGACCCTGCCTCAAAAAACCAGGGCTGGGAATTTGGCTCAGCAGCTTACGCGCCTATCAGGCAGGCGCGAGGTTGTGAGTTCAATCCCTGGTGTCGAAAAAAAAGAAAAACAAGGACAGAGGAGCCAGTCTGCTTGGTTCCATTCTTGGATTGCCCTCTGGTTAGCTGTGTGACCTTGGATAAGGCAGGTAAATTCTCTGAGTCAGTTTTTGTATCTGGAAAAGATAATCAAGTTATCTGAAGACTACATAGGGTTATTCTGAAGACTAAATGAGTCACCATGTAGAGAGCACTTAGAATAGCTTTTGATATAAAGTAAGACCTATATATTTCTCAGTTAAATATTAGTTAATATTACTATTAGTAAGGTTACCATCGCTAGATGGATGAATCTCAAAATCCACCAAACAACCTGCTATGGGCCTCAGTTCTTTGCTGCATCCGCTGTAGGTTTGTCATTATTGACCCTCGTTGCTAATGTCTGTGGTCTGGTTGTTAAAAGCCTAGTGCTAAATAAGCATTTTACACATAATTTCTTATTTAAATTTTATAAAATCCAATGAGACTGGTGTTATCGTCAGTCCTAGTCTCTGCAGAAGGGATCTGAGTCTCACCCTGGCTGAATATGATGTCCGAGGTCACCAGCTGGTACAGGAGGAAGACCTGGGAGTCACGCCCCCATGTCTCTGACTCCACAGTTCGTAGGTTGGACCCCTCCGCCGTCTGACTTGCATCAAGCCAGCTTCCTTTCATCTAGGAGACTGTTCTTACACTCAGGTTACACCTGCAGACCAATGAACTGATCTCAAGTGTCAGTTATTTTGGGTCCTATTGCCCAAAGTTCTCCCAAGTTGCACAAACTCTATTTTTGCACTTTGGACATTTTTCACTGAGCAGCACACACTTCCTTTGGAAAGGGATAGCTGGAAATATTTATGCAGCCGAAAAGGCCAACATGACCGGCTCCTCTCTCAAGCCCACAAATTTGGGGCAGGTATCCACGCTACTTCCAAGAGCAACTGAGTGGCTAGCAAGGAGCTCCAAGTGGGCCACAGTGGGAAGGGTGTGGGATCAGAGCCTGAGGGATCTTCATTCAGATCCCAGTTCCTAGTAGTTAGGGAGCCTACTGTTTCCAATCTATCCCTGAAGACTCAGATTCTCCCTTTGCAAGGTGGGACTCATAATCTGTTTTGAGAGGTCATGTGAGCTTAAATAGATCTATCTAGAGCCTCGATGTTGGGATCCAGATTCTGGCTCCCTCTGTAGCTACCAATATGATCCTGGGCAAACTCTACAAGCTCTTCTGGGCCGATGGTTTCACTGGTAAATTTGGTTAAGGAACACTAATCCCATCAGGTCCTCCAGCAGCATCCTTTCACTTTCTTGTCTAAACTCAGGGTTACCTGTGAGCTACCATGGAGAGCTCAGATAGTATTTTATGGTTTTAATGTAGAAGGTAGGTCTTTGAGAGGAAAGTTTCACTGTGTGTTGAAAACAAATTTAACTTTAGGGTGTGTATAATCTTTTTTCATTTCTGGGTCAAAAGAGAGCCCCACATGGATACCAACAGACATTTGGGGAGTAAGTGGACAAATTCTAGGGTCATGTAACTATTTCGTCTTTCATTTACCTACCCTAAATTATGAGCTTCCTTCAGGTGTTCTTTCAGCAATACAAATACATAAGCCAAAGGTCTCAGTATATTTTAAATGTGGATAAAATTAGTTTGCTCTAATGAGTAGTTGATAACTCAAACCAGTATTACACATATCACAGATCTGCTGTGTGATTATGTGTAAATAACAACACCCCAGGTTATCATTATTTGGAATTGCTCACAGAGTTGAATCTGGCTTTTGGGTACTCTGATACTCAGTTGGTTGCTGCATGAATGAATGATGTGTTCACTAATAATTAAGCTTTGACTTAGACACAAACAAAATAATAATGTATAATGACATATAAGGCTGAATTATGCCACCCCCCCAAAAGATATCTACAGCCTAATCCATTTAGCTGATGAAATCTCCAAGGAATTATTGAAGGTGCAGTCTAGTTTCTTCTTGCTGCATATGATATAAAAAGAGAAAAAGGATACATGGAAGGAATGATTATTAAGCAAAAATTAACCACACTAGATACTTTGTGGAAGTGTTCAGCTTGCCCAGATTGCTGATAGATGCTAAAGTTAGGAGCTCTGTTTTCAGGGAAATATGTAGTAAAGAGAAAGACAAGGATCTGCCTGTGGAACATTTTAAACTTTGGAGGCATTAAATATCAGAATATTCATTCACACAGAGGGATCTTTGAAGTGATTGTGTGCATCACGAAGGCCCTCAATAATGTCAGGAAAAGTCAGGAATGCAGATACAATTATCCAGGAAGTATCTGTGGAGAATCCTCTAGTTTGGTGGTGGTAAACCTATGGCACACGTGTTATTGTGTTTGTCTTTTAAGAGAAGACATGTTAATGTGAGTTGTTTTTTCTAAACGAAGATCTTAGTATTCAGATTTGAATGCAGTGTTGGCACTTTTTTGGGTTGGGCACTCAGTCTCTAAAAGGTTTGCCATCACTACTGTGTTCTAATGACATGAATCGTCATGATATACACAGCAGACCCGCAATTATTTTGAATCAGTTATATCAGCAGAAACATTGCCAGCTTAAATGAAGGAAGCTCATCTGACTCCCAAAATTACACAAGCAAGTATTAGACAGATTCTCTAGAGGAACAGAACCACTGCAATGTATTAACAGGGGATGTAGGAGGTTGGTTCACATGACCAAAGACTGAGTATTCCCAAAATTACTATATGCTAGTGATAAAGCTGGGAATTCAGCAGATGCTCCATCCAAGAAGTTGAAAGCCTCAAAACAAGAGAGACAATGGACACAGTCCCAGTCACAAGCTGAAGGTTTGAGTACTTCCTGGAGAGTCACTGATATGAGTCCAAGTTCAAAGGCTGAACAGTCTGGACTCTGATGTCAACAGGAGATGGCAGCAGCATACATATGCACCCACTCAAGAATACAGTTTGCATATCATGTCCATGGACATTTCCTCCTTCAGTTTTTTGCTTCATCTGGGCCCCCAGCCTATGAGACAGTGCTGCCCACCCTGAGGGCAAGTCAGCCTCCCCCAGTTTGCTGACCTGTAGAGCCAGGAGCCCAGAAAGTGAAGTCTTGAGTCTCAGACAATTATGTCCAGTTCTTGAAACCTGACTCCTTTTTTCAGTCCATTTTCTGCCATTAGAATGGAACATCTGTCACCCTGTTCGAGTCCCATCATTGTATTCTGGAAGCAGGTCACTTAGTGGACAAGAATTTTACCCCTAGGATGGATCATACTTAGAGTTTTGCTTATCATTAATTTACTTAGATGATTTAGATGATAAATTTTGAACTTCTGAGCTCATAATATTTAGATGAGATTTTGGACATAAACTGAAGGTGTGTGGGTTGAGAGTATGTTAGGATGTAGATGAATTTGTTCTGCATGTGGGATCAAGAAATTTAAAGAGTGACTGTGGTAAATTAAGAGTCTTCCAGTGGTAGACATTAGGTCCTAATCCTTGGAACCTGTGAATATTGCTTCATGTGGCAAGAAAGACCATTACAGCTGCACTTATGTGAAAGCTCTTGGTAGACAGAGATGATCTGGAACCATCCAGGTTGTCCTGAATGCAATCATTGATGTCCTTGTAAGAGGGAGTTGGAGGAGAATCACACAGGAATGAATAGAAAAAAAGAAGAAAATCACACAGGAATGAAAAGTATGATGGTGGAGGCAGAAAGTACAGGCATGTGGCAACAGAAGCCAGGGGATGCTGGTGGCCACCACACCCAGAGGGCAGTGAACCATTCTCTTCCAAGGCCTTAGAAGAATGACTTTATCACCGTCTCAATTCCAACCCAGTAATACCAATTCCTGCCTTCCACAACTATGAGAAAATACACTTCTGAGTGTTTAGGTCACCAAGTTTATGTAATTTCTTACTGCAACCATAGGGAGCTAATATTAGTATTAATTGAATGTGTCAGAAATTGAGTTCACTTCTTTTTACCAGCAAACTTTTCCCCACATAGGTACACCCCATGTGGGTAACAGTGCCAGTTTCGCTGTCACCTCGGCGTCACTGATCTTTCCCACTTCACCTCCACTCCAGACACACACTCTTTCCCTTTCTTCTGCAGACCATAGTGACCCAAAGAAGGGACTTTGAAGGCTTGTTGGGGGTGGGGGCTGTCGGGTTCCCAGGGTAGATGGAAAGCGATGACTGAAAGTTGACACCTTTCCCATCTTTGCGCAGTTGCTGTTTCTAGAAAGTTACATGATTAATACGCTAAGGGACTAAAAATGATTTTACTTGAAAAATGAGCCAGAGGAGCTACCTGGAAAGGTGAGCTTCCTTACTTCCCTTTTGCCTAAATCGGTGGTTTCGAAACCGAGGGCGGAAGGGTGCAAATGCACACCCGCATGCACGCACGCACACACACAGCAGGAAAACGCTGAAGGTGCAGGCAGGCCACATCTTCAGAGGCAGAACTTACTCATCACTGCAAAACCAGGAGGTATTCCTTCCTTTTCATGCCTGCAGAAACGGGTTCAGAGAGGTTAAGCCACTTGCCCAGGGGCACACAACTCAAAGGGTGTCTCTCACAGGGTCCTGCATTGTTCATCCCGAAGTGCTTGAGATTGAAGAACTAGTTTCATCTATTTTCATCCTTCCCTGAGTTTCCCAAACTTGGTGTGGGTTGGAATCATCTGAACTGTTTGTTAAAAATGATAGTCCCTAGGTCTTACTCCTAAAAGTGGATACATCAGGTATGCAGGTTTTGGTGTTTTTGTTTTCTTAAATGAACATCTTAGGAAACTCATAGGCAAGCAGAATGCATATTGTACTCTAGAACACCTGGTCTAGGTTTTATGCAAGATTGGTGTGTGGGGGAGATGCCCTTGGGCCCTTGACTGTTGAAATGATTGGAGACATTGAGGAGCTTGCCTCCCACCTCCAGAGAGGGACTTTCGGGCTTAGCCTGGTTTCAGGGCTGGGAGAGTGGGCTTCTACTGACATTCCAACAAGACCTTCCCAGGGACAGGAGCAACTAACCTTCCCATGGGGAACACTTGGGTCTTTCTGGATCCTTCCCAAGGTCTACGGACCCTAATTTCTGTGCAGAGTGGAAAGGACGTCATGTAAAGGACCTAGTTTTAGGGTTGAAGTTTTGCAGTCAGAATAGCCAAATGCTAGAGTGGCCATCAGTTTGTCCCCTTTGCAGTCTGCCTGAAAGAGATCATTAAAAACCCACTTATCTGTTGATCTAGCTCTCAGTTGCAGGATGCCTTCTGCTACCGAGGCTCCTAATGGCAGCTTTGAAGTCCAGTGCAAGTGTGAATTTACTGGTTTGTAAAGACCAAATTCCTGAAGAGGTCATAAATTATCTCGTTAGACAAAGGCTTCTGGGGAAATGTAATGTGTTGAAATCCTTCAGTGGGTGATGACCCTAACACATTGCTGGCAGGGCAAGTAGCTGGCACACAGACACCAACATCCAGCAGCAGCCAGACTCCAGAGAAGTGCAGAAAGGGTAAGCTTTGAAATCCTAGTTAAACCTTCTTACTAGGTGAGAAGGAGAAAGGGAAAAATAACATTTCTTTACAAAAAGTTGGCCTCTCATTCCAGGTCTGGTTTAGGAGAGGTCTGGTTTTGGAATCCATTGAAATGTAGCTAGTTACCCTTAAATGGATTTTGGTGGCATAATTCTGCTGAGTTACAAGAAAAGCCCTGGCATCCTTCCTCCCTCTCTAGGTAGCCTTCCCAGAGTCACAGCCCTCACTGCTGTCTCTGTGACACCGACCACTGGCTGGCCATGAGCTGCTGTACCTGGAACCATCGCTCTTCTCTCGCCTTTGCTATGAAATAACAGCCTCGGTTAGGAAGCTTGTCATCCTCTCCTCTGTCCTACAAGAGTTTGTGTCATTGTCAGCTAAACAGGGGCTCACGGGGAATCAAAATGCAACCTGAAACTAGAATCAGATCAAAACTTGAGATATTATCTTTCTTTTAGAGTAATGTTGAAATATGTGGTTAGAAAAATAATATATACTCATGGTACAGAATTTAGAAAACAGAGAAAGGAAATAGAAACAGAAAAAGAAGAATTATCCCAAAGCTCGTCAACTAAAAGATCTACTATGTACATTTTTGATGAAATGGTGAGGGATGTTTATACTAGGCATACTGTTTTGTAACCTGCTTTTTCATGCGACTAAATATTACAAACATTTGTTCAGGTCATTGAGAATTGGTTAGAAGAAAGTGATGGTATTTCTGAAGCACTTGCCTAGTTAAAGGTTGTAGGAGATCATTATCTCCCTCCTTGTGAGTCAAGGGCATCATTAACTTCATATATTTACTGAGTTCCTTTTATGTGTTAGACCATGTTCGCGGTACCAGGGATATGGCCCAAATAAGATGTACAAAAATCCTGGTCCTCACAGAGCCTCCTAAGAGTATAACAGAGCATGCATTTACTTTGTTAATTGGTGTCATACCTTTCAAAACTGAGCATATTGGTTGTGTACACTAAACATCAACAAACAAAGGCCACCGATGGCATATAAAGTCCTCAGCTATTAATATTTGTTATCTTATAATTCTAGATTTTTTTTTCCTTTTTCTTTTTTGTACTCCACCTAGCATAGGCCCTTATATGCAGTAAGTGTTCTGTCAATATTGGTTGAATATTGGCTGTGTAATGTTGTCAAATATAACCAAATTTGGTTTTCTTACCAAATGCTAGCACTTCTTGTTGGAGTTTAGGAAGGGAAATAAAACCTACACACATGGTAGCTCTTCTCTTCTCAGACAGTTGACCTCCTAGGAGAGGATGAATCAGATCAGACCTCTTTGTCCAAAGTCCCCTCCAAGCTTGGGTTTTCTCCCAGTGGACAGACAGTGCTATGTTCAAGTTCAAACAACATTCCTACGGTGACACTGCAATGTGCCCTCTGGAATGGCAGGGTCAGGTAACTCTGCACAGCTCAGACATTCCGAGCTGAGGAAAGTGAACTGCCTTGTTAATCTAGGTAGCAAAAGAAACAGCTCTTTGCAGAGAACTGTGGGCTTTGGGGAATACATTAAAGAATGTGCTGTCCTAACCAAAGACATGGACTTGATGTATGTGGTATTCAGAGCCTTAGAAACTGGAAAAAGCAGAGATTATATCAAGTGTTCTTTTTTCACCTGTTTGATTTGTGTCTGATGGCTACATTTTGACAGATAATTAGCAGGTCATATAGAGTACCTGGAAGGCACTGAAATATTACAACTTGTGGTTACCTGGCTGTGGATGGCAGACTGCATATTAAGAGCCATCCTGAGGTTGGATTGCCAGATCTCTGACACTTGTGAAAAATGATCATAGAAAATGTTTGAATTTGCTTTAAGGCAGGACTTAATAAATACATGTGCATTTCAAGAACTGAAGCAGTAAATCTGTTATTTTTGCTAAGGACTAGTAAATCCTTTTGGAGCAAAATGGGGGGAAAAGGGAAGGTTTGCTGAATTAGAGAAGGTGGGCTAAAATATGTAAATGTCATTAAAATAATGTGAATGCAGATAAGATGGTTGCCATGGTGAGGATCTTTTGGCCTCCACAAGGAGTGCAGAAGTGCTGGTGATCTGACGGTCCATTTCCTTTATGGAAGAGGGAGACCCAGCGAGGTCTGGGTCTCCTCCCTCTGTGCAGCACTGGGCAGTGTACCCAGCTTCTCTGTAGAAGTGGAGGGGCATGTTAGTCACTTGCCAGCACTGTAATGAAGTCCCTGGGATGATTAACTTAGAAAGGGTCTGACGGCTCAGTCCATGTCCAAGCGGTCCCATTGTTTTGGGCCTGCAGCAGGACAGCACGTTATGACACAAGTGTGGATTCGTGAGCCAGGAAGTGGAAGAGAAGGAAGAAGACTCTGGGCTCTTGCTATCCCCTTGAGGCCACACCCCTCAGGGATCTACTGACTTCTCCCAGGCCCCACTTCCCAAAGATTCTCCTGTCTTCGAAGAATGCCATCATCAGGACCAACCTTCCAGGTACGGACCTTCAGGGGACACTCAGGCCATCACAGGAAGGACAGCTTGGGATCTGAGAACTGGAATTCAGGCCAACAGTGTGTGCTTCAACGTTTCACTCTTTACTGAATGGTCGAAGGGGACCCCCTTGATCCCAGGCTTATTAGACTGGTCCTTGGGAAACTTTCTTCTTACCTTTCAGTTACACAAGAAAAGTTTCAAGGCCAATGTTCTGTTCTGGGTAGAATCCCATAGATTTTCCTCAAATCAAATGAGTTTGAGGAGTTCTGCTCCCAAGTTGAAATTTGTGGAAACACACATTAAATCTATGCCCTGAGTATTTCCCCTGGGGATGTCTCACAGACACCTTGGAATCTCCAAGTAGAAACTATGCCCCTAGCACTTCCTAAGTGTGGCTGGGCTGGATGTTACTGTCCCTGCAACCCATTAGATTGCAAGCTCCCTTAGGAGTGTCTGGGGAGTGCTTTCACCCATCGGCACATCCACAGTGCCTTGTGGAACACCTGGCACATTGAGGTGCTCTTTTCTTGCTTTACAAATGAAGGGTGGTTGAGACCCTTCTGCCTGTACTCTCTCCCCCTTCCAGGACCTCTGCACACTATCATCAGAGCACAGCTATCAACCTGACGTTTTA
The DNA here is from genome assembly GCA_004363535.1 of Dasyprocta punctata. Classification (NCBI taxonomy): domain Eukaryota; kingdom Metazoa; phylum Chordata; class Mammalia; order Rodentia; family Dasyproctidae; genus Dasyprocta; species Dasyprocta punctata. The sequence goes on from RJWM01001162.1 coordinate 69,003, forward strand.
CCTACTCAGTGTCCTGCATGGCCCCACTGCAGGTGGGGAGTGTGTGCAGACCAGACCCTCTGGATGTGAACTCTGCAGCCTGGCTCGCCTGCTCTGCCCTCTTTGGAGGTCCAGGCATGTTATGCCTCTGTGTTTGCCTAAGCTCTCTCTGCAGGCTAGAGATAGGCAGGCAGATCAGTGAGAATGAGGTGTCCATCTCCCCTGATTCCCCTGCAGGTTTCCTGGTGCCTGTTACCGTCAAGATCATGTTGCTGAAGGCAGCTCTCCTGTAAGGACTGTTTTGAACCAGAAGCAATTAGTTCTCTGCCCTCTCCCTTTCTGTTTAAAACAGCAAGACATGATTTTCTCTTTGTAAAGATGGAATAAATTGCCGTTTGTCCAGGAAGTAGAGAATGACTTATCTGCATAACAAACCCTGTTAAATAACTTGTGTTTACCATGCATTTCCTAGTAACTTTTCCACAACTTTACCTTCCAAGCTACAAGGCCCTTTCCCTTTAGGTAGCCACACATTACCACTGTTAGGATGGGATAGAAGGTCCCAGTGCTATCCCCTCTATTGAGTTACTGATTGTCATATTCTTCCCGTGCATATTCACACTGAACACGTAAGTAAACTGGGTGGTTTCTTCTGTTCATCTGTCTTTTGATATTTAAATTGACAGGCCTTAGCTACTGAACCTAAAGCTATAAAGGGAAAGGGTTTTATTCCCCCTCTGTATTTTTCACAGGAAGTGATTATGCAGGTGAGCTCCCTGCATTCCCATATAAACATGTCGTTGCTGGGAAACATATTTGCCAAAAGGGAAACTTTTTTCACATACCTGTCAAGATCACCCTTAAATGAAGCAGGGCACGGTACCTCACACTGGTACCATGCTCTCCTGGCTCCACAGGACATCTAGGCAGGAGGATGGCCAGTCTGAGGCCAGCCTGGGCAACTTAGTGTGACCCTGTTTGCAAAAATAAAATAACAAGGCTAGAGATGTAGATCAGTAGTAGAGCACTTGCCTAGCATACATGAAGCCCTACATTAAAGCCCCAGTAATGGGAATAAAAAAGAGGAAGTTTTGGCTGTTAGGGAAAAGGGAAGACACACTATGTATAACTTAGCAGCAGTCGTCTAATGAAAGCATGTTATATGCATATATGAAAATGTCACAATGGTAATAATTATAAAATCTAAAAAATAACAAAAATGACTCACTCTGCTGCAAATGTCCTTCATATTCATAGAAAGATACTATTCTGCTGCCTTCACTCATGGTCTGCTTGGGGCAGAGACGGTTCTGGGACCAGGTGGGTCTCTGTTCCCAAAAGAGGGTCCTGGGCTGAAGTGACTCAGGAATGGAACTGGCATCGCCAAGAGAAAGGTGGGGATTGAGACACCAGGGAGCTCCTGGGAGACAGTTGAGAAATCCCTTCTGATGGACAGTGGGACAGGCACTGACCTTTATCCAAAGCTTCTGCCCTGTGATCTCTCTCTGAAGATGAGCTCAAGTCAATGGACATCTTCAAAAACACCCTCGGCTGCAGAATTTCTGTTTCCCTTTGACACTGGAACATTTGCTTCCAGTTTCTGATCAGTCTTTACCTCTAATAAACAAAACTAACGACACTCCCTTCTTCATCCCCAACCAGCTCCCCTCTGCCCTCCACCCCGAACCCCTACTCCTTGCAAGAACACTTTGTAGGTCACCAAACCCATTTGCTGGGCTCCTGGATGCACAGAAGTATGTGTTTCCTCTCCTGCAAACTACATCTCTCTGGTCCCCGCCCGAGTACCCACTGAAACTTCGTGTTATCCCTGTCTCAACTCAGGGATCCTTTACCTAATTTCCAGGAAGTAGAGTTTTGTGGCTATGTGCAGATAAGGAAAACCTGAGTCCCCCCAAGGAAGTTAGGCTATTAACCAACATGAGCAGTAGTAAATTCCTGGGGAATTTTAGACTCATTCTTCATCACAAAGCATGTGGTTGTCTCTGGTTCTGAGTGAATTGGCCCTATCCGTATGTTCTTATTCTTGCAAGTTAAATTTAATTCCGGTTGGTCAGTGTGGTTCATAACTCGCCATGTGACTGGCCTTCATCTCTCCTGTTCTCCCTTGGGCCTCTGGATATCAGTGAGAAAAGTCTAACGACGGCTTCTCCTTTGATGATGTGTGTCCCTGTGGGCACCGAGCAGGTACAGAGGAGGTCGTGATAGCCGCAGCATTTCCTTTTGAAGGTGTGGACACTCCAGATCGCCAGCCTGCCTTTGCTTGACAAACGATGAAGGCAGTGCAGAGAAGATGCAGGGTGAGACCCCTGAGACAGTCTGGGAACAGCTCCATCGCCGCCTGGTCGGTGAGCTCCTGTGACTGCCAGCCTTTGAAGGCCCAGCAGGGTGTGCGAACTGGGCCTGGGCTTTGCAACACCCAGATCCTAGAGCGAAACAAGGCTGGAAGACAGATGAAGGGAACGCTTTGAAAGAATGTCGCTGTCTCTAATTAGTGCACACAGAGAGCCCCCCAAGGAGCCTGGGGTCCTTGGGGTGACCTGAGCCTTGCAGGGCTCAGGAACTTCTCAGAAGCAGCAGGGTTTGGGAACTTTATTGCTTTGCACAGACTGATGTGGGAATCGAAACAATCTGTTTTCTTTGGACCTGTGATGCCTCTGGGTGTGCGCTGGGTTTGAAGATTCTCTGCAACAGTCATCTTCATTGTTTTGTGTGTGCAGTGGGGGGGATCTGATATGTTCTATGGCCAGAAAAGTTCGCTTTCGGAGGTCTCCCTGTTGGAGATTGGCCAGTGTGTGGCTTCTGCTGTCTCCAAAAGCATACTTCTCCAGTACTCCTTCTGCATTCTGTGGGAGAGAATGAGAACATTCACTGTGGCCAAAGCTGTATTATTCCCAGGGTTTTGGAAGACAGAAATTATTATCAATATACTACGGAAGAGAAAATGGGGGTTTGCAGAGGCTTATATTCATTCCTTCCAAGGCCCTATCTCAGGAACCTAAAAGAGGCAGGATTTTCACCCTGGCTTTTGTCCGACTCTTGGCCACAGTTGGTCCTGCCCCCTTAAGAAAGGAGTGGTTGATAGGAGATACCTTGGAATGAAGACTCCTGGGACTGGTTGTGCCTTAAAAGAATGAAGGAACAGGGGCTGAACATTGCCCATTTTACAGTGGTCCTTTTAAATCACAAGGCCGCTAGTCAGAGCGGAAATCAATTAGGGTCCATCAGATCCTGGTAGCCTCTGCCCCTCCATGACTGCAAGGGCACAAGAAAATCCCCTGAACTATTAGAGCCAAATTCATCTGACAGAGAAAATACTACCTGACATTTCCACTTGGGGAGATGGCTGTGAAGGAGTTTTGTGGACTGAAAGATACTTCACCATCACAGAGAAAATACTACCTGACGTTTCCACTTGGGGAGATGGCTGTGAAGGAGTTTTGTGGGCGGAAAGATACTTCACCATCCTGAGAACCTTCTGAATGAGACGTTTTCCAAAAAGAGCTGTGATTGTGAAGTACTTTAGGGATATTTTATATTTTCATGACAAGTCAAGGGTGCATTTTTAGACTTTTAAGCCATCACACAGTCTTATCTTAAAAATATAGGGCAGTAAGATCCTAAGTTTCTTCATGTGTGAATTGTAATAACAAAATGAATATCAGCTCTTTTGTATTTGTTAGGAGAGGCAATTTCTTTGAAAGTCTTTCCATGGTGGGTATTCTTAGCTCACATGTTTCCTAGTCTAGTTAGATAAAGAATTTAGTATGACCTTCTTTTGTGTTGTTTATTGGCCAATATGTTTCATGCCTCATTTGCCCTCAAATTCACATTTTTATTCATCAGAGTATTTGCTCTGCTTGGCGTGTGTGTGTGTGCATGTGTGTGTGGTGTGTGCATGCACGCTCACCACTCAGTCATAGAAAACCTCTGCACTTTCAACGCTGGCCACGTGATAGCCTTTTTTTTTTTTTTGCTTAGGTGTATGACTTCTGACTTTATTTTAAAAACAAGTGCAAAGGAAAAGCAATTAGAATTTTTGCTTGAGACAGATACTGAGACCACAATGCTAGTGAAATAAATCAGACACAGAAGGTTAAATATCACATGATTTCCTGTGAGAAACCCAAATATAAATACTTTAAAGATCAAAATAAAGGGAAGATGGTAGGAAACAGGGAGGTAGGCTATTTAGAGGTGAGAAGGGGTGTGGGGAAGGAGAAGAGGGGCGGTTGGGGGAAGGGCAGTAAGAACGATGAAGATGCGAGATGTGTATGCACCAATTTCCCAAAACAAATGTAGTTATTATGTATGGCAAATAAACAGTACTAAAAATTTTAAAAAAAAATTTTTTTTTGGCTTGAAATGAGCGGCTTCTGACATGCCCGGCATGGCGAGAGTTGGTTCCTGCTTCCTGCAAACCTTTTCATTCCGTGCAGCCTGAATGGGAGCAGCCATCTCGGGCCTGCAGCGCCCTCCCGTCTCCCGCCTGCGGGCGGGTCCAGCGCGGTGCCATCCTTCACGGAGCCCGTATTCTGCCGTGCCCTCCCAGCGGGCAGGCAGGCGGGAGCCGGGCTGGCTTCCTCGCGATTGATGACCGGCAGCAGCGCGTAATTATGGAATTTCCAAGGAGCACGCCCCTGCCAGCAAGTGGAGAGTTCATCTCTTCTTCCCCTTGCCAATTCCCATGCTGCAGTCAAGACTTGTCGGGTTTGGGAATTTTATCATTTTTATTAGGAGTCCTCTTCCTGGATTATTTTTGAGCAGTCATAAGCTGACTTTAAACATTTTAACTTCACAAGTAAAGGGTGAAGTGAATCACACTGTTCAGTTTATTTATTCCTTTATTCCTCTTATTTCCTTGCAAGCCTGTACACTGAACACTGTATTTGTGTGTGTGTGTGTGTGTGTGTGTGTAAGCTTGCATCTATGACAAAATAAACGATTTATGAGAAGGAAAGGTTATACTTTGGTTCACAGTTTCAGAGTTGTCAGTCTGTGGTCACATGGCCTTTGGGCCTGTGAGAAGGAAGGAAAGAGCAAGACGAAGGCACCAGGCTCCCAGTGTCTCCCAAGGCCGGGGTCCTAATGTCCCTTCAAGGCCACGCTCCCCTGTGACCTCACTTCCCGTTCCTAGGCCCCACCTCCTAAAGATCCACCGCTCCCTAGTAACACCACAGGCTGGCGACCCGGCCTTGGACTCACGGCCTTTGGGGGATACTACAGGTCTGGACAGTAGCAGAGTACGTGTGCACGCCCATGTGTGGGGTGTGTGTGTCTCACTGGAAATGGCCATGAATTTCATCACTCTTCCTCAGGAGGTTTCAGTTCCTCTTGGATATGTTTTTTCCTCTGGCAAGTGAACTTCCTAGATCACACCGAGTGTGCCATCTGTGCCTGGAAATGTGGGCATTTTCAGAAACCCTGTCTCGATGGGTCTTTCTTCTACTCACCTCTGCTGAGGGTTTGGCCACCTTGCTATCATCTGGAAGGGACCTCCTGTGGCCATGCCTTCCTCGCAGAAGAGGAGACTGGTGCCCATGTGAGACACCACTGAGATGTGGGGAGATCGGTGTGATAGCGATGGAGCTGGAGCTATAGATGCAGAGTCAGTCAATGGGTGTGCGCCCTTGAGCTATTCACATGGTCCACTCAAAGCTTTGATTTTCTTGCTTATATAATGGCCTTAGTATCTACTGCATACTGTGGAATCACAATTAAATGAAATAACATACTGTAAATCAACGAGCCCCAAGATCAGAGCTCCACAAAGTGGTCTTTGTTGGTGTTGGTGGGACCAGGCATCTTTGTTTGCAGTGATTGTGGTTTCCTGCTGGGTCCAGGTACTGTACTGGGAAGGAGAGTCCAGCCTGGGAGGACAGCGAATGATCAGTATGGGTTGCTGCTCGAAATTCACGGTGTTTTCCGGAAGAGGAAGGCAGAGAGGCACGGGGACCGCAGGGGCCTTTTGAAGACCTGGTTAATGGGGAGGGTTGTACATGACAGACTGACATATCTGTCTGTCTTAATCTACTGCTTCTCTAGTTGCACAAGGCAGAAGGTGACTATCTCTGAAAGAGGAGATTGGAACTTTAATTCGGACATCAGCTGTGACCTTGATTTCTTCACCAGCGTGGTAGGGGAGTTGCATTCCCCACTGGGGCTGTGTGTTTCTGTGCTAGACAGGACAGATGTGGGGCTGTGGACCAACACCCCACCCTGTCTCCACACCCGCTTAGGGTGAGCACCTGTATCTCCAAGTTCCCTGCCAGTGCTTTCTTTTGAGGAATACATTGAGTTACTCAATCACGGGGAAGAAAGCACCATGACATTGGTAGAGATAAACAGTCATTTGATTTCTTTATTTCCTAATTACCTTGGTGGAGCGGTGCAGGCTGATGCCAAGGTAACTAGGGAAAAATCTGCGTTTTTCTCTTCGAGCCCAGCTTCGTTCATCTCATGTAATACTTATAGATCTGACTCATAATGACATTCAGTAAGGCAAAAAGTATGATGCCTACTACTGTTTACTTTTGCAGTACTGAGTATTGAACCTACGGAGTGCTGAGTTATACTCTCAGCCCTTACAGTTTTATTTTAGACAGGGTCTTGCTAAGTTGGCCATGCTGGCCTCCAACTTGTGAACCTCTTGCCTCAGTCTCCTGAGTAGCTTGGCTTAATGGTATGTGCCACGATGTCCCGCTCAATATGTTCTTTTAAAGGATGATTGTTTCAGTGGTTAACAGAGGTCCAATATGACAACATTTCTGAATAACAGCATCTATGTCTTGTGCAGAACTCTGTGCATATATACATACGTCTGTACACATACCATAGATACTATATTGCATTTCCTATTTAGCGTCCATCACAGTGAATGTTGGTGCTTTGTATGACATTGAAAATGGGTGGTCCCCTCTCTTTGCCTTCCACCTTGGCCTCCTAAACCTTCATGCCAAAGGATCTTTCTGGCTCAGTGAAATTCCCCAGACTTCTCAGGGTGGAAGGCTGGGGGAATCTGGGGGAGCTATTTAGAACTTTGATTATCCATCTCTCAGAAAACCTTGCTCATTACTTTGCTGAACCAAATGCAAAATAAAGTTGTTCAGTGAAACGGGAAGAGGTCCTCATCAATGGTGCACCGAAGTCTATAACAATACCTTCCCACGGGGACTGTAAGAAGGCCATGTCCCCCTCTGCTAATTGAGGTAGCATGGAGGGGCAGCAAACAGCGGCCTCTGATGTTTAGAGAACTAGACTAGAGGCTTTTAGCACAATAGAACCAGATTTGGGATTTGAATTTATATATGTAAATATTCTCTTCTTTTCTTCTAATTTTGTTCTTTGTATTTATATAGCTGCATTTTGCTCAGGAACACCATCACTGTGACCAACAATATTTATTTAAAATTAGGAAATATTTATTTTGCCGTGAATTCATTTCCTCCCTCTTTTCACATAGGGTAAAGTCAGACATCCTCATGATGAAGAAGGCTACAAAGGGGATTTAACCAAATGGCTCTTGCTTATCTGAGAAGACCACACTATTTCTTCAGGTGCGCCAGGGCCATCACTCTGGTCCAGTGTCCCTGTCTTTCTGCCTGCTCTTCAACCAGGCTGAGTGGTCCTCAGAAGCAGCCATGGGAGGCCTGGGTCTCCCCCTTCATGCGCCACTCATTTTGATAGAAGCAGTTTGGGAAGCTCTTTCCCCAACCAGGGCGGCATCTGGACTTCCTGCTCCCTTTCTACCACGGACCAGATGCAGGAGTTCCACCCTTCCGGTTTTATCCACTGGATGTGACAGTTTCACCCTTCCGGTTTTATCCTCAAGGGCCCATGGGGATGAAGTATTCCCTTGAGCAGCTTTTAAATCACTTCTGGCTCTACACTTTAGAACGCTACAAAACAAAAAGTCTCTGCAAGCGGAACGTTTCTATCCTTGTTAGGTTATCGTGAATTCCACTGCTAGTTTCCAGTAACAGCAGGAATGAAGTGACACAGGATGTTTCCAGAGTGCCCAGTGTGACCTGGGCTCCCCGGGCCCTCTGCAGCCTCCCTGGACGGGGTGCCAGAGGTCCCTGGGCGCTTCTTGTCTTTGGAAGTGGTCAGGTATGTCATTTCATCTTTGTGAGCTACTAGCCTAGGGTTGTTGAAAGCAGGTGTTGATCAAGGTGTTAAGCAATTCCTGGGGCTGCATACCCCAAATGATTTATAATCGAGATCTAAAGCCAAAAGGAACGCTCACGTGTCACAGCCCCTGCCTCCCTCCGCTGCCCTGAATGAGCAGAGGGTAATTCATGCCCCTCCTCGGCCTCACCTGCCACAGTCTCCCTCTGCCCGCGTGGGACGAGGTGGCTGAAAAGCCCCTCCATGGTGCCTCCACCTACTAAATTCACACAAAGGGCCCTCCCGCCGTCCTGGGCTTGCATTTTATAACGCTCAGTCTGAAATGACCTTTAAAAAGCCAGATAATATTTTATTTACCTTTTTTCTCCCATTTACTGTTAAATGTTAATGAAGGTAAGAGATTCAAATTCCTGCTAATAAAACATTTTAATTGACTCAAGAGGAGCCCTGGCTGTAAATTGGCTACTCTGCCCGAGCGACCTCAGTGCTTCCCTGCCCCCAGCTCCTCAGGGCCCATGCAGTTTTGGAAGTTGGCAGAAAATGCCTTCTTTGTTCTTTCTGGGTTTCCTTTGCAGCCTATAGGGCTACGGTGAGGGACAAACATCCAGGAAAGACTCAGAGTCCCTCACTTCCCCTTCTGTCATCCCCAGCCTGTGTCTACTGAACTTCAGATTCAGGCCTCTGTAAAGCAATGCCTGCTCCAGGAAGCTCACTAAAGCTCCTTCCCTTCTCCTAGTCCCCCATACAGCCATGGAATCTTGACTTTTTCTGTGTGGCACCTCTGCCTTTGTGGTGGATTGATAGCCAGTGGACAACTTAACACCAGCGGCACTGAATCAGCGCGGTGCTGAGTGTGGATGGCCCGTCTGAGGACAGTTGCCAGCATAAAAGGAGACCTGGAGAGGAAGAGAAGTGTTGTGGGTTCTCCTAAGTGCTGCTGTTGTTTGGAGCCATTGGTTTTCCTAGAGGAGCTTGTCATGCTGGCTCCCCTGGCATGAACTCAGCTGTTAACATCAGAGGAGCTTGGGACCTTGTTGTTGCTGAGAGTGGCTGCACTTCACTTTGGGGGAGCTCTGGTCCTTACTTTGAGCATCGCTTCCTGGCTCCGTAGGGGAAGATGAATGTGTTGCTCAGTCTCCAGGAGAAGCTTGTCACACTAGCTTCCTGATATGAACTCTGCTGTTTTAATCGTCAGAGGAGCACAGGTCCTCATTGTCACTGAGGATGGCTGTGGTACTTTTCGGGGGAGCCCTGGTCCTTATCTTGAGTATCACTTCTTGGCTCCAATGCAGAACCCTCAACCTACTGGCCCAGCTCCTTCACCCCGCTGGCATAGACTTTGTAGCTTCCACCACTGACCTTTGGGCCTTCCCAGTGCAGATCCATGAAATAGATTTGCATGAGTCACTGTTGTGGGCTCTAGGTTTTCAGCTGAACTCATATAGGTTATTGGCATGGGATCCAGGTCCTTGGCTGGATTTTCTAGGTCTTTAGTGTTGTGGGCAGATTTCCTGTACTTTCTTTGTATTTGACTCCTTGAGTGACCATTGTAAATAATACTATAAATTCTGTGTCCTGTGTGTAATTGTCCTTGTAACCCCTGACTACAGTACCCTTTGTCTCCTGTTAGAGACCTCTGTGCTTGTGTTAGCTGTGCACTCCTTAAATACCTATGTGTGGTCAATGTCCAGTAAGTGTTAGATTGCGTTAAACGAGGCATGGGGGCAAACGGAGAGATCTTACTGGCTGGGCCACACCAGTGCTTGCGGGTCTTCTTCAAAACATGTGTCCAGCACTCTTTGCCGGGCTTTCTTAGGCAAAGCCACTCGGTATTCACAACCTGTTGTAACTTGCTGCGTTAGCATTTCAACAAAGAAGAAAGTCACACCTTCGATGCCCCTGCACTGATCTGAATTCCTTTATAGTCTGTGCGCCTTTCTGATGACCTGGGCCTCTACAAGTGGGAGCAGGCTCTGTTTGGGAGAGAGGAGATTTTTATGTGTAAAGGAATCCAGGGGTCAGGGGAAAGGCGGAGCCTGAGGGGGCTGCGGCCTTCCTGCTGCAGCTCTGAAGGTCTGGGCTGAGTTGTGTGGGTCGTGGTTGTGGGTACAGGAGCCCCTTCCGGCCCCAGGAGCTGCTGGTTCTGATGCAGCAGGGCTGCAGTTTGTCTGTTGTAGGCAGCACTGGGCTGTGGTGAAGGAGGCAGCCTTAGCCGAAGACTCTCCAGAGGGAGGCAGAAGGGAGAGGGGTGAAGACTGTTGCACTGCTGTGTGATTTTGACCTGAGTTGTTTGACTCTCTGATCCTCAGTTTCCTCCCTTATAAAACTGGAGTAACTCCGGGAACCTACTTTGTAAAGATGTTTTGGGTACGGATTTCAGTGCAAAGGATTTAAGGGAAATGCTCTTGTAATAATGTCTTCCACATGATAAAGACTCAGTCCTGTTGGCTTTCCTAACTTTTCCTATTCTGGAAGCGGAAGAAAACCATGTGAAAAAGAAAAAGAAGTGAAATATTCTTTCTCCTTTCCATTAAAAGGGCCCCAAACAATGAAAAGAGATCTCTTCATCTCATCCAGAATTGCTCCCCAGAAATCTTTCACCTCCAACCTCATTTCAAGAAACACCTCTTCTGGGAAGCCCTCCTGGATGCCCTCCACATTTCTCTGGCATTTTGACACAGTCCCAGGGCACTTTGAATATAATTGATACCTGTCTGCGGTTTGTGGGGGGAGGTTCTCTTTCAGCTCACTTAACATAGTGGATTCCTATAGAATTTGTTGAGCCAGTGCTAAACAAAGATGTTTTGCTACTGATGTTGAATAATGACCTTTGTGTTTCCATTCACAGAAAATTAAAAATTAATGGATGGTTTCTCAAGTTGCTATTTTCCTCCCATGAATCTTATCTGTCAGCCCTCCTACTCCCCCACTCCATGTCGACAACTGTCACCCTCAGTGCTGGTCCCCTTGGGGAATATTAGCAGATATTGCTTGGGCTGCACCCCAACCAATTAAAAGAATTCTAGGGGCAGGATCTGAGCATCTGTCGAGTTTCTGAAATTCCCCAGGTGATTCTGATATATGTATAACCAGGATCGGGAATCCTGACAATGATCTTACCTAAGAGAAAGTAGATCAAATAGAAACCAAAGAGTACATTTCAGGTTGAGTAGCTGAAATGTTTAGGACCGGAAGTGTTTCAGGTTTCAGATTTTAGAATATTTGCATGTGTGATAAGATATCTTGGAGATGAGATCCAAGCCTAAACAATGAAATTTACTTCTACTTCACCTATGCCTTAAACACACAGCCTTGAAAGTAATGTTATACAATATTTTTCATGTGTCTTTGTTTTGACTGTGGCCAGTCACAGGAGTGGAAATTGCCCCTTGTAAGCATTTAACAGTTTTCAGACTTTTTTTTTTTTTTTTGGTCTTTTTAGAGGCAGGGTTTTCACCATCTGGTTCAGGCTGGCCTTGAACTCTCAGCGATCCTCCTGCCTCAGCCTCCCGAATGCTGGAATTACAGGTGTACACCATCACACCTGGCTAAATTTTCAGCTTTTGAAGCATTTAGGATTCAGATATTTGGATTAGAGATTATCAACCTGTAATGGAAATTTTTGAAAACAGTCTGCTTTAGCTTCATGGTTTAATTAAAATATGCTCATCCCTCTACATTTCCATAAAAACATCTCACATTACTGGGTTTGTTTTGCTGTTCAGCATACTCTAGTGAGTGCTTTACCTCCTAAAACTGCCCAACTTAAGCAAAAGAGCCTCCTGTCACGTCTGCTGTCCATGCTGGCAGAGCTTTTGAAATCATGCACCCTGGTTATTTTTGCTCTTTTACTGTAGCTGTAGATATCTTTGGGTATGTAGGCTGTTTATTAGTCTGCTCTGCTGGCTACAGGAGGGCTGGGAGAAACAGTGTGAAAAACTTAGCTCAAAACAGTTCCCTCCCTCCAGGAGAGCAAATAGAAAACACACCCTCACCCCTTAACTGAGAGACCAGCAGCATCTTTTAGGGGTTAGACAGAGAAGGATAAATATGTTTTTGTCTCAAATGATTGCACAGAAACCATTTTTGCATGGAGAGCATTTTGGAAGTCAGAGATAAATCCCAAGTTGAATCATTACCCATACTGCTATGTTTTCCCAAAAATAAGACCTAGCAGGAAAATAATCAACCTTGAAAACTAGAGATTAAAACGCTGGCCCCAGTCAGCCTCTCCTCACCTCCCCTGCCATCACTCTTCTCTTGCTCGGTGGCTGCTCTGTAATATTCCCTTGTGTTTTAGGGAAAGAGAGTGTAATATTCCTTCTAAAAACCACTGACAGCACACATCAATTGCTCTGGAACTAAGCAGGACAGAAACTAGTCACTGACTTCTCTGCAGTGGTTTGGGTCAGCTCAGATGAGATAGGAAAAGATACTTGGTGATTAGAAAAAAGTGCAAAGCGTCAGCTCTAACTAACTATCTGGAATTAAAAATGTTATGGCCCTACTCATACAGTTTCGTACTTGTAGAGAAACGACGTTACGTCTTAGTTCACGGTTCCATGAACATTTTCTGGCTTTCCATAAGTATTTGTGGCATCAAGGCTGATTCTTACAAGTAAAATTCCTCTCCTGTCTGTCACTCCCTTTCAGTTGTTCTTGCTCCGAGGTGAGAAAGAGATTTGAAAAGGAGCCAGGAGTGATCATTATTCCAAATGGGTGTTAATCTATTCACACCCACGGCCTCTGCAGAGCTTTCTTCTGCGCCCACTCATACTGTGGCCCAGGCTCCAAAACCAGTTTCCCATCTTTGAAAACCCCAGGACAGTTCGCACAGGTTTCCCTCCCTGCAGGCTGTTGCCAGGGAAGGCACCTGTTGTGGGAGCGTGTAGGTATCTGGTGTAATTATTGCCGTTATTACCGTCAGTTACTGGTTGTTTCTGCTGGCAGCTTCTTCATTGCCCCACAATGCTTTCATGCCTCTGTGAGACAAAACCACCTCTCAGCGGCAGGGAAACAAGGCTGGGGAATGCTTTTGTGTGGTTTTATCTGCCTTCACTCTCCCCCTCCCTACCTCCAGCTTCAACATGACAGGAACAACCCTATAAAATTAGCTTCGTGGGATGAGACAGGAAGAATAACCCCAAGCAGTCAGCCCCCTGCCCACCCTCTTTGCGATCCGGGTTAATAGACCCTGCTTTGGGAGTCGTTAGCCTGCTACACGAGATACTGTCGGGTGGTTATTGGTTTAATAAACAAATCAAACTCTTGAGAAACAAAACCTGGCCCACTGAGAATGATGTAACTCGGGCTCTTAAAAAGCCTGTGTTCGGCAAGGCGAACAGTGCTTCCTGAACTGAGTAAACTGATTATGTCCCTTGTCACCTCCTGTCTACATGACTGTTTGAGCCTTTGCGGCCAAGTGTTTATTGTCAACACCAGCCCAGGGGATGCAGGGTCGACCAGCATCTTGTTAGGAAAGTATTTCACAGGTTTTCTAAGGCGACTCTTTGGAAGTGGCTTTGAGGAACACCATCTGAGGTTAGAGCGCTTCCTGGACTTTAGGGATGTGGGTTTTTTTTTTTTTTCAAAAGTGTTCTTGCCTTCAAATATGGAAAACAGCCTCTTTGTGGTGAGTGTGCTTTCCTTGGTACAAAGGCTGAATTTGTAAACATCTGTTTATGGAAAAGCCGTATTTCTCAATATTGTGGCATGATCTTCTAAACCAATACATAAATGGATCTTTAGTGCACATGGAAATCTTTTGCATTTGAATATAAAAATCCATTGAGGGAGCGAGAAGGGGAAGAAAGGAATGGGTAAATAAATACAAAAACTCTTAAGAGCCTCTGGGCTGGTTTCAAGAATGCCCCACAAAACAGGTTTTCATGGTTGTATGGGGTGATGTGATCCTATTCAAGTTTCTTTCCTTTCTTTAGAATTTGTGAAGAAGCTGTTGGAAATGGCTTCAGGGGCTGCTCCTAAAATAGATTTTAGAGATGAAAAAATGCGAGAATGCACATGCAATCTGAGACAAATGATCAGCTCTGATACTGAAGCTGAGATTGTAAGATGACTGCTGCGCCCTTCAAGAAATGAATATTCAGGATGCCCCTGCTGGGTGCCTTTTCCTATTTGAACCAACTACTGTTTGGGCCACGATGTACTTGTTACCAAATTAAACACTCTCTGCACATAGCAGAGCAACTTTGCGAAGTCGGATTTTGAAGTGCAAACATCTTTTCTGCTCTGCCTGCGGAACCTGTCCCAATCTTCATTGGGAACTGAATTAAGTTTAAAATATCATCCGAGGGTGTTGATCTCTCTTGGGCCTGGGGCTGTCCTCTGTACATCCGGCATTTTTCTGTTGACACTGTGTATCGCTTAGCAACGGGGCTGAAAGGCCCTATATGCATTGATTGTACACCATTGTCTTTAAGGGGTGGAAGTGTTAACCGAATAAACCCCCCTGGGTGACCAGACGGTCAGTCCTCTCTTGTTGATCATCTGTTTACATCAAAATATTGTTTATTCCATTCAGTGATTGGGATTTTTACATCTGTGGCTGAAGGAATGCAGTTAATTCCCTACATGACCGAGAACTGCCTATTTACTCTCCCGACAGGGTGTGATGAGAGCGGTTTTGTCCCTACTACTCCTGAAAAAGCATTAAATGCATTTGACAGTTAACTGCAGACGATCAGGCAAAGTTCCTTCTATGGTTTCCAGAGGACAGAGAAGTCACAAGCCTGCAATTGTCCCATGAAGAGAAACGATTCCCTTTGGTTATGCAGACTGTTGAAATCAGTGGCAGGGTGTGTTGCATGGCTGAGAGAGGTTAGGCTTTAGAATGGATGGCAGGCCCTGACATCATGTGAATGAACAGAAAATACGGCCTAGCCACGGAGTATTTTCAGAATGAATGAAATTTCCAAGAGGAGATGCGTGCTGAGAGGGAAGGGTGGCCCAGCTTTCTGCATCAGTAGGCAGGGCCGAAGCAATAGACCATACTAGTAGGTCAAATTGGCACTTACTTCAGGCCTTGCCATACAATGATCTGTTTCAGAGACCATACACGGAGGGAACCTTTTCACAAACATCTCAGACAATGAGGGCATTGCAGCTAAGGGACTTTACCACGTACGCAAAATCTCACTGGTGGGTTCGTACTGCCTTTGAACAAAACGTACTGGAGATGAAGCAGAAATTTCATGGCTAGCAGCTTTATGACTGCTAGTTTCCAGAAGAATCTGTTTGGCTCCTCTGTGAGTTTATATCACATTATAGCCAGCCAAGAAAAAGAGAATGCTCTATTAATATGTCCTGAGAAATCTGCAGTAGCTGAGTAGGCCCACTGTTCCCAAATCAACTAATTATCCTGTTTTGCCAGTGCTTTGTCTGACGTAAGGAAGCTAGAAGATAAATAACAGTGCCAAAAAGTTCTGTGGTGACTTTCAAAGTTTTATCTCCCCACAGCCCTCTTCATCAAATAGGAAATCTATTTATAAGAACTAAATTCTATTAATCTTTCTCCTCTGATAAAAGCTTTGGGCCTTTATGCTTAGCATGAAGGAAAATGACAATCTGCGTTTCAGACATAGATGTATGGATAGTGAGATGAAACCTACACAGGAAAATGGGCCATTTGAAAATGCAGTGATGCTAATAGGACACTGACAGGTAACCAGGAGGAAACGCCAGAGTATCCTCCTCATTAGGAACCACTTTAAGTTAATGGGCAGGTTTGGAAGTGATGTCGCTCTCTTCCACCCCTTTCCCCCCAACATCTCTCGCCAGTCCCCCCGTGCATTAATCCCACGGCCAGCTGTCCTGGTCTGGTTGCTGCTTCTATAAACATTTCACTGCTACGAGTTGGATTTTTCACAGCATTAACTTTAACTACATGGATGTTTGTAATGGAATAAAACTTCACATTGATGTTTTACTGTATTGCTAGTTGAAAAAAAAAAGTGGCTTCAAATGCAGATAGATGTGTGTGCTTCATTTCATGGGAAAATTATTCTCTTGTGCATCAAGTTTATGTTGCTTTACTGAGAAAGTCTTAAAGAAAAACAGCAACAAAGCCCCCACTTCTTATGGGAAATCCCTTGACAAATTCCCAGCCACGTGTAAATTTGAAATTGCTTTTAAATCTGCACAAGGATAAGTTAATTAAGTAGAAAAAAAAAAGCATATTTAAACTCAAACCTCAAACTCAACTCTGGTAAAATTACTCTGTGAGAAGCCCAAGAAGTAAGTTGGACGAATTTGTTCACTGTCTCCTTCAAATGATTTACCACTTTCTTTTAGTCTAAAATGCATTTAAGGACAAAGTTCCTAGTTTCTGCCTGACAAGGAGTTTTCTCTGTAAGACACAGGTTATTTAATTATAGTTTAGATTACCTCACAAATGGCACAGCCATCCACTTTGAACTCCATTGAGTGGCTGGCAGTTGTAAAAACCAACATCACTCTCACCTAACCGCTAGCTTTCAACATCACAGTGAGGAGTAAACATCCCTCCACTGCAAAGTGTCCTGTCCTGAGGAACCTCTGCCTACACATAAAGCATTTTCCTCTTTCTCGAAATGTTATCTCGTCTATGTCTAGCAATGCTGATACTAAACTAATAAAAAGAGAAGAGGCTGGAGGAATGGCCCCTCTTTCGAGTTAAATGTTATCTGCTTAGGCTAATATTGCAGTTGCCACCCACTGACATAATTTGTTTCACAGTCACAGCTTGGCAACATGAATCAAATGTTGACATTCTAATTTCATGCACACATGGGCGTTTGGCTGAGCGAGCCCGCAGCCTCCAGACCATTCTCTCTGTACCTGTGTAAATCAGGCAGACAAGCCGTGCCCTCAACTGCCTGGGAGCCAGCCCGCGCGCTTCCACGCAGGGAACTTGGGAGCCTGGCTGCTTCTCCTTTCTGTTTGTTTGTGCCCTCCACCGTGCAGAGCCTAACGCAAAAGCACTCTTGCTCCTGCCGGCAAGGTGATCTTTCCTTTTCACTCCTTCCTCCTTTAATTATAATTTTCACAACTGAAGAACTCATTTAGTGGATGATTTTTCTCACTCCTTTCCAAGTCAGTAGCAGATTTGTTTTTTTTGGAGAAAACCCCCCCCCCAAAAAAAAAAAAGGTAAGAAGAGGCACTCTGATAACTGGAAAGAGGAGAGGCTGATTTCCCTTTACTATAGGCTGGGTTAGATGATAGGTCGGAGCCCCAACCTCAGTGTGGCTCTATTTAGAGAATAGGAGGTCATTAAGAAGATAATTAAGGTTAAATGAAATCATAAGTTTGGGGCCAAATCCAATAGGACTGGTATTGTTACAAGAAGTGGAAAAGACATCAGAAATCCCCAAGCAGAAAATAAAGGTCACATGAGGACACAGAGAAGTGCCCATCTGCAAGCCCAGGAGAGAAACCTAGGAGAAGTCGAATCTGTTAACCTCTTCATCTTAGATGTCCAGCCTCCCAGAATCATGAGAAAATGCATTTCTGTAATTGAAGCCTTCCAGCTGGTGGAATTTTGTAGCCAGAGAAGACTCAACCACCTTCCAAGTGAATGGTCCGACTTCCGGTGAGTACCCCGCCATTGACCAAGCGGCTTCTGGAACCACCTTAGCCGTGGCTCCTCCACTAGACACTGGTAGCGTGAAGAGAGTTTTAGGGTCACAGCCATCAAGAACTTGAATGAAACCAGTGGAGCATTGCTGGCAGCCTCTGTTTGACCTTACCCTCGGGAAGGATTAATGACCAGGGCTTTGTGTCAGGAAGGATGCTCTAGCCACATTCAGCCAGACATGTGGGCGGGGTGGGGGGAGTTGTTTCCCACTTCCAGTGAGCGGCTGACCGTCCTGTGATAACTCTCACTTCTCCTAGACTGTGAGTTAGCAGGAAGTGTGCAGGGGTCTTGCTGTGACTGTTATTGTTGATTAAAGGGCAGAGTCATAGAGCGATTGATTTGGACAGTGATCTAACTGTCCCACATCATCTTCCCTTTTTACAGCTCTGATTTCATCGCCTCTCTCAGCATCAGTTTTTCTTACTAATGGGATATTTTCAAAATAAGCCCAAATCCATGCTCACTGGAAAAATTCTGCCCAGAAATCCTTTGCCACTTACACATTTGGCTGTTCAAGACCTTTATCATTCCACTTACTGGTCATAAGTTTCATATGGGAGCACAGACATGTTCTAGATTTCTGTACCCCTCAAAAAGATGATATTCTATAATCTGTCCTAACAACTGAAAACTCTAATACTTACACCAGAAACTAAATTATGTAACCTGGAGGAAAGAGTCTGGGAGCCAGCTTGTGTTTCAGTATCATCTTTGGGATCTTTTGTTTTGCTTCCCTGGACTTTAGCATCCTTATCTGGAGAGCAAGGATTAACCTCTGTCATCCCCGCCAGTTCACAGTTTGATGATTCTTCTATTTTACAAAATGTAGTGTATGAAAAAAGTCCCTGAGAATGAGACAGTGAATGTCAGTGAATCAAATTCAGTTCAACTCAAAAAAACAAAACAAAAAAACAAAAAAAAAGGTGTATTGAGTAACTGATACACGCCAGGCATGATGCTAAGTGCTGAGTATTCAGAAATAATTAAGATGTAACTTTAGCCTCTAAATAAAAAGAGAAAATTGCGTTCAAACATCAGGGCAGGAAGAAAGTTTGTGACAACAGTGTTGCTGTGTTATGGTTTTAAGGCAAATATTATTTACTAAATCTAACTCAGTTTATAGAAGAATACCGCATGGCTATTACCCTGGCCTGTGGGAATAAAACTTAATGGCCACTAATTAGCTATGTGACCTTGGAGTAGCATGTAACCCGCCTCGGTCAAGGTCATCTCCTTTTTAAATACAGGGGTTGGACTGAGGCTTCTAAACTCTGTTCCTTTTCTGACATTGTACAATTATGAAACTGTAAAGTAGCAACCTGATTAATACTCCCAAGGACCCCAAGAGACACAAGCAATTGACTGAAATGCTTGGAAAACTGTTTTCTGTCCTGTTTCTGAAATAGGATTTGAAACCATCATCATGTTACCAAGACACATGTGGGCCGATTAAAAATATTCAAAGGTCTGACCCATGCAAGCGGCAGTAGCTAAAGAACTCTGAAGAAACAGATCCTTGATGGAATCTCCCCTTGCCACAACCCCAAAGAAATGCTTTGTATTTGTACTCCTTTGACTCTCATTTATTAAGACCTGTATTCAGAATTTCCTTTTAGCGTAGCACAACCATTGTCGTTTCCCAAAGTTCATCTGAGCGCCCCATTGAGAAGGCCCGGGACCTGCCAGGTTGGACCCCACATTTCCGGATCCAGGCTCCAGTTCTGCCTTTCTGATTTGGAATTGCCGCCCCCAGCCAAAGAATCTGACTTCAGCCAACAGGACCCCTCACACACCATCACCCAGATCTTTTCCTGCTGCACCACCCTTTCCCAAATGGCACAGGCTCAAGATTCTGACTCCGACTCCTTTTTGAACCCTTGTCCCATCCTTAACCCCACAAGAGTTTCTGCCTGTCTTTTCCCCACCCAACACTTCTTGCATAATCTAGCTACTTCTCATGCTTGTGTATTTGTTTTCTGTGCTTTCCCAACTCTTGTATGAATTGTCTGCATTTTTTCCCCCATAGATTTCCGTGGTTTCTGTATTTGACACGAGGTTTGGTCCAGTACTAAATACACAGAGATGCTCGATAAATATTTGTAAAATCGGACAGAGAAAATCAGGAAATATATTTTAATGTATTTACAGTTTAGCTGAGTTTCAACAGTGTTTTCTCATTGTTACTTTAGCTGTAGTAGAGGCGCGGTGAGTAGAGAGACCCTGAGTGTTGAAGTCCAATAGACCCAGGGCTAACTCGAAGCTCTGCCCACTGACTCGAGCGTCAGCTATTTACGCAGCAGCCACAGTGTGGGGGACGCGGTGTTAAGTGATGCACCCTGAGGATGTCGGGTGGGACACTGCCCCTGCCTGTGAGGCTTTGGGTACTAGGAACTAGGATATTTCATACTTGTATACAGCAAGCCTTGATAACGTCATCCAGAAGGAATTCTTCCACTCTCGCACCAACGCAACGCCTTTCCCAGGCTCCAGTATTTGCTCAGGTTTCCACTCCCCTATCCTTTTTCTTTCTTTCTCCTTCTCCTCCTCCTCCTCCTCTTCCTCCCCCTCTTCATTTTCTCCTCCTGCTCTTTTTCTACTCCCTCCTCCTCCTCCTCCTTTTTGTCTCTCCATATGACAAAGAAGGTTCAATACTTGTTATCTTAGTTACTTTTTACTCGTTGCGGAGACAAAATACCTGATGCCCAAAATTAGGGAAGGAAAGGTTTATTTCTTACAGTTTCTCGGGAGTTTCAGTCCTTACTTAGCTGGCTCCATGGCAGTGTGGTGTGGCGGGGCTGCCATTCATGGTGGCCACAAGCAGCAAGCTGTGCTGGCGAGAGAGAGAGCGAGCGAGCAAGAGAATGTGCGCGAGAGAAGGCGGAAGTGCAAGAGGAAGCCCCGCCTTCCCTCACACTGTATCTCAGCTCCACCCCTGGGTGAGTGCAGCACTCACATTATCAATCCCAGCACTAGATAACAAATCTAACACAACCAAGTGCTGGACTTAGCCCCATCAAAAGTATATGAGGACTTGGGGGGACATAGTATATTACCCTATAGGCTTGTCTTTCTGTGTCTGCCTTATGTGGCTTGACACGATGTCCTCCAGGCTCTCCATTTCACTGCGAACGGCGAGATTCCATTCTTCATCATGGCCGTATAAAGTTCCATTGTGTGCATACCTGTGTTGTTTTCATCCATCCATCCTTTGATGGGCACCTAGGCTGGTTCCGTATCTTAGCTACTGTGGATAGTGAGTCCCACAAAGAACACAAGTATGCAGGACTCTCTTTGAGTGGCAACTTCATTTCCTTTGGATGCATCCCCAGGAGTGGGATAGCTGGCTCATATGGTGATTCTATTTTTAGCTTTTTTGAGAAAGTTTTCTATAGTGCTATACTAATTTACATTTCCACCATCAGTGTATAAGGGTTTTTTTTTTAATCCATATCCTCCCCATATCTGTTTTTTTTGTTGTTGTTTTTATGACAGTCATTCTAACTGGTGAGATGACATCTAATTCTAGTTTCATTGGCATTTCCCTGATGGCTATTGATATTGACTATTTTTTTCATATATTCATTTGTCGTTTGTATTTCTTCTTTTGAGAAGTGTTTATTCAGATCATTTTCCCATTATTAAATTGGGTTACTTTTTCTTGTTATGTTTTTCAGCTTTTTATGTATTGAGGATATTAGGACACTGTCAGATTAATAGCTGGCAAAGATTTTGTCCCATTCTGTAGTTTGTCTCTATTAGTTGTTTCCTTTAGCTTGAAGAAACTTCTAGTTTGATGGAATCCCATTTATTAATTCTTGCTTTTGTTTCCTGTGCTTTAGAGTCCTATCTACAAAATCATCACTGTATTGATATCATGAAGTGTCTATTTTTTCCTCTAGTCGTTCCAGAGTTTCAGATCTTATGTTGAGGTCTTTCATCCATTTTGAGTGTGTGTGGGTGTGTGTGTGTGTGTGTGTGTGTGTGTGTGGTGTAGTCTGCAGATTGGAACCAAGGGCCTTTACACTAAGCTATTTTCCTGTTTTTAATTAATCTTTGGAGCCAGGGTCTCATTAAGATGATAAGTTGCCCAGACTGGACTCAAATTTACAGTCTTTCTGCCTCAGCCTCCGAAAGTGCTGAGATTACAACCAACAGCCACCATGCTGGACTTTGAGTTGATCTTTGTACAGGATGAGAGATTAGAATCAAGCTTCAGCCTTTTGGATGTGGGTATCCATTTTGCCCAGCAACACTCATTAAAGAGGCTGTGTCTTTTCTATGCCAATACCATACTGTTTTTGTTAGCATAGTTCTGTAGTATGTTTCAAAATCACATATTATGCCTCCAGCTTTTCTCATTTTTCTCAGGATTGCTTTGGCTTTGGGGATCTTTTTCATGTGAATTTTAGGATTGTATTTTTTTCTACTTCAATGAAGCATGTGATTGGTATTTTGATAGGGATTTCATTGAGTCTATAGATTGCTTTGGGTAGTGTAGACATTTTAACATTTATTCTTTCAATCTATCAACATGGGAGGTCTTTCCACCATCCAATTTTTTCTTCAGTTTCTTCAATGTTTTGTGATTTTCTCTGTAGAGGTCTTTCACTTGATTAGTTAAGTTTATTCCTAGGTATTGTTTTTAGTTCATTTTATTTTATTGTGTCTATCATGAATGGGATTGATTTTGTGATTTTTTTCCGAGAAAATTCTGTATTGGTATATAAAAAAGCTACTGAATTTTGTATGTTGATTTTGTATCCTGATGAATTCATTTATCAGTTCTATAGTTTTTTTGTAGCATCATTAGATGTGTCTTGGTGTAGAACCATATCATCCACACATAGAGATAATTTTATTTTCTCCCTTCCTACTTCTGTGTCTTGTATTTGTTTATCTTGTCCTGAATAAAATCTCTACTACTGTATTGAATAAGAGATGTGAGAGTAGATGCTTTGTCTTATTCCTGATCCTAGAGTAAATGCTTTCAGTTTTTCCCCATTCACTATGGTTTTGGCTATAGGGTTGTTATGTATACCTTTCATTATGCTGAGATATGATTCATAGCTAAGTTGTTCAAGATTTTGTCATGAAAACATACTGATTTTTATCAGTTGCTTTTTCTGCATCTACTGAGATGGGCATGTGATTTTTATCTTTCATTCTATTTATGTAGTATGGAATGTTTATTGATTTGTGTATATCAAACCATCCTTGCATCCTTGAAACGAAATCAACTTGATCATAGTGCATGCATTAGCTTGGGCTCTCTGGAGAAGCAAATGCAATATAAAATATATGTTTAGATATTCAAGTGATTTACTAGATAGGCTTACAGGATCAGAACTGGAAGAATTCTATGACCACCTATGGGGTCAGAGGTAGAAGAATCCAAAATGGCACCCTGAAGTGCTGAGGGATCCAGTGGCAGTCAAAGGTCAAAGGCCTGGAAACTCATTGCAGTCACCAGGTGAATCTGTGCTGTAGAATTTGATTTACTAATTTTTGTATCTATGCTAATCAGGGATATTGGGCTATAGTTTCCTTTTTCATGTGGCATCCTTATCAGCTTTTGTTTTCAGGGTAATACTGACCTCATACAAGGAATTTAGAGAGGTTTCTTGTCTTGCAATTCCATGCAATAGTTCGAGAAGCATTGGTTTTAGTTCTTTAAAAGTTTGGTAAGCCAGGTGCCATGGTCCACACCTGTAATCCCAGCATTTGGGAGGCTGAGGCAGCGGAATTGCTGTGAGTCCAAGGTGAGCCTGTGTTACATAGTGAGTTTGAGACCAGCCTGCACTACAAAGTAAGACCCTGTCTCAAAAAAAAAAAAAAAAGATTTGGTAAAATTCAGCAGTGATATCATTTAGTCTGGCCTTTTCTTTGTTGGGAGACTACTTTTTGGTTAATCTCATTATTTATTGTATATTCAGGTATTTTTTTTCCTTTTTTTGTGGGGGGGATATACTCTTGGTTCCATTTTGGTAGATCTTATGAGTCCAGAAATGTGTCCATTTCTTCTAAATTTTCCAATCTGTTAGCCTACATGTTTTCAAAATAATCCTTAGTGATACTTTGTATTTCTCTGGTATTTATATTTTTGTAATGTTTCCTTTTTATCTGTAATTCTCTCTCTCTCTTTTCTTCTCATTAGTCTAGAAGATTGGTCAATTTTGTTTATCTTTTGCAAGAATTGACTCTTTGTTTCACTGATTCTTTTACATTGTTCTCTGAGGCTCTGTTTCATTTATTTCTGTGCTGGTCTTTATTATTTCTTTCCTTCTATTACTTATTGGTTTAGTGTTACTTTTTTGAAGTCCTTGAGATACATCATAAGGTTATTTATTTGCAGGTGTGTAGACACTCATCACTATAAACTTTTCTCTTAGTGCTTTTTTTGCTGCATCCCACGTTTGGTGTACTGTGTTTCTATTTCAATTTATTTTGAGGTGTTTTAAAATTCTTTTCTGACTTCTTCAGTGACCCACTCTTCACTCAAGAGTGTGCTGTTTGCTGGGAGTTTGGCTCAATGGTTTACGCACCTGTCTGGCAGGCGCGAGGTTGTGAGTTCAATCCCTGGTGCTGAAAAAAAAAAAAAGTGTGCTGTTCAGTTTTCACACGTTTATATAATTTGTAAAGTTTCTTTTGTTACCATTTAACACACAGTGTATGATGTCAATTTTTTAATTTCTTAAGACTTATTTTGTGGCTCATATATGGTCCATTTTATAGAACATTCCATGTGCTAATGAAAAGAGTCTGTGTTCTGAAATGGTTGGATAGGATGTTCTTTTAATGTTTATTAAGTCCTTTTGATATATATTCTAGTTTTAGCTCTGAGGTTTCTTTTTGACCTTTTTGTCTGAATAGTATACCCACTGGTGAGATTGGAGTACAAAAACCTACTATTATCATTGTATTAGACTCTATCTTTCCCTTTAGGCCTAATCATGTTTCTTTTATAAAATTGAGTGCTGACATTAGGTTATGGATTTATAATCATCATACCTATCTTCTTGATTAATTTATACTTGGATCTTTTTATAGTGGCCTTCTTTCTCTTGTCTTTTCTATTTTTGTCTTAAAGTTTACTTTGTTAGAAATGAGTAGCTACTCCTGCTTATCTTAGAATTTCATTTTCTTGAAATATCATTTTCCACCCTTTCACTTTCAGCCTGTCTTTACCAGTGAGGCAAGTTTCTTGTAGGCAGCATATTTTTCGGTCTTTTAAAAATAATCCTTTTAGCTAGTCTATATCTGTTAATTGGAGAATAAAGTTCATTTGCATTCAGAGTTATTACTGAAAAGTATGAACTTATACCTGTCATTTTGTTGATTTACTTCTCATTGTTTTGAATACCCTTTATTATTTTCTTCTCTTACTCATTCTTGTCACTTGATGGTTTGTTGTATTGATAATGTTTGATTCTTTTTTATTTCTCTTTTCATATCTATTCTAGTAAAAATTTATGCATTCATATGTTTTCATGATAGCAGTTATCTTTCTTTCACCTCTAGGTATAAGACTCCTTAAAATATATTTTCTAAGGCTGGTCTTTTGGTCATGAATTCTGTCAGTTTTTGTTTATCTGGTAGGTCTTTATTTCTCAGTTGTTTCTGAAAAATAGCCTTGCTATGTATGGTAATCTTGGTTGAAAGTCATTTTCTTCCAGGACACAAAATATGTCATTTCATGCCCTTTGGTCTGAAAGGTTTCTGCTGAGATATCTGCCCCTATTGGATTGCCACTAAAATTGACTTATAGTTTTTCTTTTTGAAGATTTTAGAATTTTTTTTTGTCCTGTATTTTTAACAGTTTGACTGTAATATGTCATGGTGCAGACCTTTTCTAGTCATGTCTATTTGGGGTTCTATATGTATCCTGTACTTGTATGTCCATGTCTTTCTCAAGATTAGGGGAGTTTTCTATGATGTTATTGACTAGATATTCTATGACTTTATTTCTTTCCCTCCAGGTAGGCCAATCATGTAGATGCTTGACTATTTAATGGTGTCCCAAAGTTCTTCAATGCTCTTTTTATTCTTTCTTATTTTTTGTCTGAATGTAATATTTCAAAAGACCTGCCATCATTTTTGATATTCTTTCTTCCACTTGATCTAGCCTGCTATTAAGGCTCTCAACTGAATATTTAACTTACTGACTTCTTTGTTTCCATGATTTTGTTTTGATATTTCTCAAAATCTCTCTTTTCTGAATTCACCATTCATATCCTGCATTGTCTTCCTAATTTCATTTAACTATTTCTCTGTATTCTGTTGGATATCATTGTGATTTTTTAAAAAATAATAATTTTCAATTCTTTTTCAGGCATTCTATCCATTTTGATGTGTTTTTAATCTGTTATTAGGGTTACTATCTTTTGGATGTGTTATATTGCCTTGTTTTTTCCTGTTTCTTGGGTTACTGTTTTGAGATTTATGCATCTGATGAAACATTTATATCTACTTTTTTTATGGAATTGCTTTCATAGTAAGCAGCTTTCTCCTGTCTTGGTGCATTGGTTTGTCATACATTGTTGAAGTTATTTGTACCTGGGCACACAGTGTAATCTCTCTGTAGCTTGTTTAGTTGGGGTTAGTGAGTCTGGCTACAATCCAAAGTTAGAAAGATCTACTATTTCTTCCCATCACACACCAAAGTACAGACACTAGTAGTTTAAGCCAGGCTGGTGTGGGCAGCAGACTGGGGGTGTGGTGTATCCTGTGTCTACTCATGTAGTAAGAGTCACGGCTCCTCCTGGGTGATGGAGTTTCCTCAGGCACTGTTGATGTTGGTTCTATTACTTGTGAGTGGTGAGGGACCAGAGAAATTGTACTCTAGCTGGGCAGTGGTGTGGGACCTGGTACTTCATGGAGAGAGATGGGGCAGAAATCTTCCCCCTCCACGTCTGTGTCACCCAGTCTTGTCAGCACTGCATGAGCCAAGCTGTGGTGGCAGCGCACAGCAGGGCTTGCATAGGGGTGTTGGCAGCATGAGTTTGAGTGTTCCTCTCTGCTGCTGCTGTGGGAATGCCTGCCCAGGTGTGGGACCTTAGAGTCTCACCAACTGTGCGTACCTGGGAACGTGGCAATGCGCCCACCCAGTTCTTTCAGCCTTAGTGCCTGCCAGGGATAGAGCAGGAGAGGGTTGCAGCTAGAACCAGGCAACATCTTGCCAGCTGAAATGCTCATAGGAGTGAGAGCACAAAGTGGCTGATGGTGGGAAACATTTTTCTCTGCCCTTCTTAGGCTGTGAACCCGGAGATGGCGAGACTGTCCCAGCATGCCCCCGTGGGCTTGGAGTTGTATAACCTTGAGTTCTTTCTTTCCTTGTCTTGTGACAAGTGCACATGGTGGATTCTGGGGGGAAGGGTGTAGGGAACAACTTGGGTGACTTTAGTTTTGGCACTATTGTGAAGCCACGTGCTCCTGCTCTCAGAGAGCAAGCTGCTGGATAACATTTTTTGAGGTGGCCCACTACCTTCCTTTTCAGATCTCAACACCACATCCCTATGGTACCAGCCACTCTCTGTGGGTTTGTGTCAGAATTTCCCCATTGAGGCAAGTTTGTTTTGTGAGGTACCTACCCTCTGTGTCTACATAGTGGAATGTCTGTGGGTCCCAGAGTTGGAAAGATGGAAGGAAGATGGACCTCAGAGCAATCCAGTTGGAGGCAGTAGGTCCTTCTCAAGAAGTCTCCTGGAAATAGCAGCCTGGGAATTTGCTGGAAAATGGTGTGAATTACTTTTCCAAAGTGCATACAGGTACTTAGATGCAACAGCAAGCAGAAACACTGAAATGACACTCAGGATCTGGAGGCAGATTTATTTATGTCAATGGTCACTGACTGGGATCATTCCCAGAATATCAGGCCCCAATGTCTGCTGGTCTAGGGCTTATATGAGATAAGCAAGCAGGAAGTACAGAGGCAGAATGGCCTGTCAATTGGGGATTGGTTTGTACAATGTGCATCATAGTGACCAGCTATACATTCCAGTGGCCAGCCACTTCTAAGAGCCAGGAGCAACCAGAACTGGAACAGGAACTATTTCCTGGGCAACTGAGAAACTGAAGCATATGGCTGGTGGAGAATTTTCTGCTACAACCTACTTAGGCTGCAAGCCTGGAAGGACTGTGAAACTCCTTAAAGCTGGCATTGCCAGTGGCCATGCTGACAAAGTTGCCGGGACTCTTTCATCTCCACCCCTCCTTGACTTGACCCAACCTAGGTTCTATCTCAGGCTGGTGAGTGCGGTTAGGTGGGTCCACCAGAAGGATCTGAGAAGAAGACAGGCAATCACCTAAGAGAACCAGGATACTTACAGTCAGAAAAATTATCCTGTCTCTGATTCCTCTGACTCCCACATATATTTTTCCCTTGGGATAGAGGTGTCAGGTTTGTATTAGAACAGAACCTGACCCTATCTGCTGAACACTGGTTCCCTCTGTCCTGGTGAAGTGGGCATGGAACCAGACTCTCTGCTCTGGAACCTTCTGTTACGGCACCATAGTGGGTCCCTCATGCTCCTCCACAATGCTGGTTCGGAAGACAGAGGTGACATTTGACTGACGGATCACTCATATTGTACAATTTGACCCTAAAAATTGGCTATGCGGGATCTTTGAACTTGGATCTGTGTGATATGCATTAATACGTCTTCAGTTTGGACAGACTGGGAGAGAGGGCTGATTTAGTGATGAGTCTGAATTGTAGCACATTTTAAAAGTGATGCCATGATTTGGATTCCCTGTGTAAGGTGAAAGGGTAGGATTTTTCCAGTACTAATCTTCATCAACGCTGAATCAATAAATGGGTGAATGCTGTCCCAAAGTATCTAAATAATACAGGCAACTGGCATAGTATTAGCCACAGTGCCACCAAGACATTTGTAAAGACGTCAAAATCTTGGTCCTTATGACTACTAATTACTGTGACACTGAATGGACACCACACCCTTTGTTCCTTCTCAGAGGAAGGTCCCAGTGCCAGTCCTCCTCTGACTGATAGAAGCTGAATAAGTGTTAAATTGTGAGTGAGAACTAAGTATGATCATTTACAAAGAACATTGCATAGTAAATGTTATGTAATTTTTTTCATCAGCAGCAAACTTTTCTTCCTTTAGACAATTCAGTCGCTGCTTCCCTGGGGAAGCCTTCTGCCCCTGGCCTCATTATGCTCAGTCTTGCCCCCCAGGGGCTGTGCGATGCTTGCATCTTTGTAGACACACAGCACATACTATGATCTTTGAGAAAGCAGGGAAAAGAAGAGAAAGCCCCACATTGTGGTGCCTGTAATCCCAGCACTCAGGAGGCTGAGTCAGAAAGATTACCTCATGTTTGAGGCCAACCTGGACCACAAAGTGAGCTCTAGGCCAGCTTGAACTGCATAGCCAGACCCTGTCTCAAAAAACAAAACAAAAAATAAAATAAAATAAAAAAATAAAAATAAAGAAGAAGAAGAAGAAGAGAGAAAGAAAGGATTAAAATATAAAAAATGTTCTCAATAACTTCGATGAAAGTGGTTGTGATAGTTAATTTTCTATGTCAACTTGACTGGATCTTGGGATGTCCCAGGATCTGCAGAAACGTGACTCTGGGTGTGTCTGTGAGGATATTTCCGGAAAAGATGAGCATTTGAATGGGGGACCTGAGGAAAGCAGATCACCTCCCCAGTGTGTGGGGACACTGTCTAATTCACAGGGGGGCCTGAAGAGATCCCAAGATGGAGGAAGGGCAGAGGATTTTGCTCCCTATCTGCCTGCCTGCTGTGGCTTGGCCCTTGGTACTTTGGGTCTTCTTGGCCCCCGGGCTCAGCGTGTGATCCCTGTGACCCACGCCGTCAGCTCCCTGCCTCTCAGGCCTTAGACCTTTCTCGGGTCTCCACTTGTGGAGGGCAGAGTGTGAGGCTTTTCTGGCCTCCGTAATTCTATGATCCAGTGTCTCAGAGTAGTAGATCTTTACCTAGCTAACTAGCTGGCTAGCTGTGGTCTATCTTTCTGTCATCTGTAAACACAGTCTGTTTCTCAGGAGAACACTGAGCAACCAAGGGCCAGAACATTGCCAAGTACCATTAGTTCAGGAGCGCTCACCTGCGCGGGCCTACGAGGACCACCTGTGGCTATAAAGGAGCTGCCCTCTGCTTACCCAGGACCCCTGAGGGAAGTACTCATTTTCGAGCTCTCCTCCAGGCTGCCTTTCTAGCCCTAGATTCTGATCTGTGACTTCCAGGCATCTCACAAGCAAGCAGAAAACCAGTACCGAGATTATCTGCAGGAAGCACTGTCAGCAAGTCCCTGGCCCCCGCCTGGGATGGTGGCATCACCACAGCTGGCGACCGATTGAAGATTTGTGTTTCCTGGCAGCTTCGGCAAAAGGAAATGTTCTTTTGCACAGCTTTCTTTTTCTAACCAAAGAAATCATTCCGAGGCACAGCTGACAAATGCACTTGCCTGGTACCAAACTCGAGCAGAAATTTCTGGGAGGGCAGCTCTGCTTTTGTAGTAAGGATCTACAACATAGAGGGCCTCAGGATGATGTGACCGCCAAGAAAACTCTTCCACAGTCTGAGTTTCGCTGACAGGCAGTCACTTTGGAGAAGACCAATCCACTGTCTTTCCAGTGGGTTTAACACCTTAAGTTTCCTTAGCTTCTCCTGACTTCCACGGACTTCAGAACTGCCTCCAGCTTCCTATGCAATGAAAATTCAAGGCCAAGAGCAGAAACCCTTCTTACCGGCCTCCCACTGCAGGTGAATGAATGCTCCTCTGCTGACATCTGAGCATTTCCTGGGATGACAGCTTAAAATAGCAATATTTTTTAAGCAAAAGCAAGTATGTATTTCCTCTTTACTTTGTTATTTATTTATCCATTCTCTGGCTAGATCAGAAGACCAAGTCTAGGAGGAAATTTTCCTTTCTTCTCTTCTGCTAATGCTAATGTGGCAGAGGGGTAGAATAAGCCGAGGCCTGGATGAAAAATCTCCAGGCCAAGTGGAAGGAAATCTGCCCCTCCTGATGCAGCAGGCACCCCCACCCGAGGCGAGCTGCACAGTGAACAGGCAGGTGGGAAGGTCTCCCTTGAGATGCAGGGGAGCCTGAATGGCCCAGCCCTCCTGCTGCTCCCGGAACAGTCTGTGCAAGGTGACGTCTCCAGTGCCTGCCAGAGCGGCATGGATGAGTCTTGCGCAGGCATGTGAGGGGGTCCGTGGGAGCCAGCGAGAATCAGGGGTGAGGACAGGACGAGAACCAGCTGGGCCACCACAGCTGAGGGATGCAAGAACTCCACATTAAAATCTAGTTAGAGTCAGCTTCCCCCCTTCAAAGGATTTCTACCCCTGATAGGGTCAAATACAATGTAAATGCATTATGAAATGTTATCAAATTACGCCTACCTTCTAGGTCGACAGAAAGGAACATTTTGGGGGTTTGCTCTGCTTTACAGTGCTGGGGATCAAAGACAAGCCCTAGGCTGCTGAGCTGCTGCTGCAATTCTTAAAGCCACATTTTGATAACTTAGTGCACCGCCCCTCTCCCCCATCACCGCCACCAGCTTTTAGGAAACTTGGCTTGCTGGCCAAAGAAAGGTAAATAGCAATCTGAGCAGATGAGAAAGAAATCTGGATTACCAGAGGGAGACTGTAACGGTTGATGCATTGTGTCAACCTGAGAAGTGCAGAAGTTTAAGCACTCAGCAGGGAACCAGGGTCCTCACTTTGTAAACATCCTCATCCTGTGCAAGAGGCGGGCAGTGGGGCAGGGAGATGGTGTAAGTGCTACAGGCACCAGAGGGTGGGGGACCCTGCCTACAAAATAACAGAGGAAAAGAGGCTTGTTCCTCCCCTTTTGGCTCTTGTTGCTTTTCCTGTCTTCTGCTGCTTTCAAGTGTTGCCCCTCTGCCATGCCAACCTGCCTTGGAGCCAGCTGATGATGGACTGAAACCTCCACAAACTGTGAGCTAAATAAAACCTTCCCTTCCTTTATTTTGGGTGTCAGGTATTCTGTCCCAGCAACGAGAGAAGAGTTACCAAGACAGAGACTTAATAAACTTTGGTCTCTTTTCAATTATTACTTACTGTTTAGGAGGAAAACTAATCTTTGCCCCTGCTTACACTATTTTAACTTCTCTTGCTGAAGGTCACAGGACAGTGGCATCCTTGGAAAATTCTCAGTGCCATTTCTTGCACACCAGAAAGGCAGAAGGCATTTTTATTTAAGGTTATAAATGTACTTTTGGAAGATGAAGCCTCGGATAATAAAAATAGGCAAAGAGTGTTGCTGTATGACTGACTGAAGGACACTACCCAAAAGGACCGGGCTTGATCTTGCCTAAGCAGCATCCTCTCAGCTGGCTGTTTGAAATCAACCACTCCCTAGAGAAACCACTAGCAGCAAAATAAAAAGCATACATCTTGGGTAAAATTGCAGAAACCTGACACGTTTTTCATCTTGGAGGGTGGCCCCTGCCTTGATGTCACCTAAAAGATAAAATGCATGGTACAGCCATCATAGGAGAAATATATCTTTAAGAGAGAAATAGATCCTTCTATTAAAACACGAGGTATCAACTAAAAGCAACTTAGTGCCACTCCTGCCAAACGAGATATTTTTGGTTAAAATATGGAAGAAAAGTGCCAGTAAAGCTGCTAAACACCCCATGGGCATATGACCATCCCATCACAAAGAATTTTCCCACCCCCCCAAAAAAAACTCCCAGCTAGTATGAGATCATAAAACCCTTCTGTATCCATAAAAAAGCCATTATCACCTGAAAAGTTTCACTGCTGTCTTTCCAACCAGTTCTCTCCTTCCCTGAAGGTCTCAGTGCTCCAGGGAACTTTAGGGAAATGTAAATTCCAAAATGCAAATTCCACAATGATTGATTAAAAAAGAGACAGTCTTCCAAATCATTTGTCTTGCCCTTGTCCTTAATCTTGATTTGCCTGTAGGTTACTCTTATCATAAAGACAGTATGAATGACTGTCTCCAGCCTTTACTCATTAATGCCACTGGAAATTGATGAGTAGTTCTCTGGAACTGTGGATTTTTTTGGCAAGAATTATACTCCTTATTTATTTTGGAGCACCCATGCAGCTTTATAAGTAAATATGTGTAGAAAATTCCACCCAAAATAAACACTACAAGTAATTGCCTGATAGATGAAGTTGACATTTTGGCTTTGTGATTTGCTATGATATGTAAAAATCTAATTTTCTCCATAGATTGATGCCACAGCAAAATTGTGAGTAAATTAGAATCAGTGGTTTACTTAGAATGTGAGTAATAGCTTCTGTTATGATGTATCAATATTTATTTACAGTTTCTTAAATCAACCTAAATCCACTTGGCAGAATGTTAAATAGATGAGTAAATGTGGTAGCTGGAAGATGGCAACATCAGCTTTCCTTCTTTGACCTCACGTGTGAAAATTCTCCTTGAGAACGTACTTGGTGATTGAAGTTTGAACATCCTCAGTACAGTTTTGAATTGATGGAAAACCAGTTCGTCGGGTCTGTAATAAATTCAGAGTGTGTCTAAATCAAAACTTCTTCCTGCTTTACTATCTCATCTGTGAGACAAGAATCTAACAGCTGCAGCCCTAAGCAGTACTTCTTTGAATAATCAGTTTCTATATCTTGATATTTTCAATCAGTATAGAAAGATCTAGAACGTCACAGCAAACAGCCAAACCACTGGGAAAAGCTACTTCTTAGATAAACATTTGCAGTGAAAGAAAAAAAGGTTCAAATTAGATCTAACAACATCTCCAAATAAATAGTTAATGAAAACTTGCTCATTAATTGTCACCCCAAAACAGAAAACAAGGACCTTTGCATATTTAGGTTAGTTTGCCGGAAGCTCTTTTTAACATTCCAAAATTAATTTGAAAATTTAACTGAAGCTGATTTTCAAAAAAAATCCACTTTGAGCTTTTTACAAAATGATAATTACAGAGGCCAATTGTCTGAGAATTTTCTTCAGTCATTTCATAGGCTGATATATACATGGAATGAATTACCTTGGCTACCAGTATGTCTTTCCTTTAAACTTATTTTGAGGCTATAATCTTCATCACAGTGCTAGTCATATGATTAAATAATTAAATGTTCAAAATTACAGAATTAAATCAATTTCGGTATATCTGTATGATAGAATATTACACAGCCACTAAAAATGGAGGTGTAGACCAGTACCAACATGGACCGTGATTCCAACCTTGTAAGTGAACACAGTCTCCGGTAGGCATACTCTCACGTCAACTTTGGTAGACACGTCTGTGGCAGATCCTCATCGCTGGGTACTCATGCTCCCATGAATTGGGTAAGGTGTTGGGTGAAGCGGACCAGAACAATGGACTAGATTTGCACAAATGATAGGCCATGACTTCTGAGGCAAAGCATGGCTTCTCGATTGCCCCGCTGCCACTCTGTGGGGAAAGCTCAATGCCTGCTTCTCATGACACAAGCAGCTATGTTGATGGGGCTGAGGCCTCTCGCCACAGCCAGCACCAGGCCGGGCGTGCAATCACGCCATCTTGGAAGCACGTCACTGGCCCAATGGAGACTTTAGTACTGCACTGTGGGTATACCTTCCTAAGAAATACTGTGGATTACCCTGCTAACCCACTCTCAAACTCCTGACACACAGGATTGTGAAATAATGGACACTATTTTAAGTCACTAAACTTCAGAATAATTTGTTATACAACAATAGGAAATTTTATAAAAGTATAGAAAATCATACCTCAAAATATTAGCAATGAATAGCTCTCCTACTTTTCTCTGTATACTTTCCTATATTGCATAGAGTTTTTTTTTTTTTAATGAACATACATTTTGTTGGTAGGAGAGAAAATTTTTATTTTGAAAAAAAGTATTTCTTTTTTTGGGAGAAAAAGGCAGAATTCAGTCCCTAGAGCTCTTGATCCTGTTCAAAGATTC
Organism: Dasyprocta punctata; assembly: GCA_004363535.1. Classification (NCBI taxonomy): domain Eukaryota; kingdom Metazoa; phylum Chordata; class Mammalia; order Rodentia; family Dasyproctidae; genus Dasyprocta; species Dasyprocta punctata. The sequence goes on from RJWM01001162.1 coordinate 103,695, forward strand.
CAAATACCATGAGGAAGCAAGACCAGGGCAAGGGCTGTCATTGTCGCCCTTTGGCAAATGTGCTAGAGAATGCAAGGCAAGAAGAAACAGTCTTGGGTTACTGAGATTTAAAAGCAAGCCCCAGAAAGGCTTCCCAGCAAGTTCTCAGCAGCGGTAGGCTGTGTGGTTCTGCTCAAAGCTACACCAAGATGACTGGCTCACTGAGACAACCCCAAAGACAGCGAGTCTGCAGAAGCAGAGAAATTACTTCGTCATCAGTATTCTGCTCTGTGGGGAAACAGCAGTGGGCTCTGTGGGTGGGGAGCCAGGATGAGTCCTGTCTGTTACAGTGTCTGAAATTCTGCCTTCACGGTTTCAGCCTTTGAGACTCACGTTGGTTTTGGTCTTCAGGGACACCTGTCCAATGCCAAAGAGTCCTGGCCTCTTACAGTGCACTCTGGCGGCATTTGGAGAGCCACACTGCAGGGGTGAAGCCGGAGAGGCACAGATACAGAAAGGAGAAAAGTCAGAATGTGCACCAGTGAAGTATTGTCAATGGAGCATCACTTCTTTTGCTGTTCAGAGTTTTTCTTGAGAGATGAACTGTTTTGAAATTTCCAATTGCAAACCCAAAGTAACCAAGTCTGACTTTCTGATAGTATCTCCAGACTGATCAAGTATTAAATTCTCAAATAATTATGTATATAACAGAAAGTTCCTTTGTTCTTACACAAGCATTTAAGTGTGATCAATAAACTCCAAGATATCCCCCCAGGTTCTATTGACTCTGCCTATTAGGGGCAAGGATTCATTGCCATATTCTTTCTGACTACAATTTACGTGGGGAGACCCTGCACACTTCATGTTCAGGAAGTGTCTTTTCAGATGCATTAATGGTGTCCTGAGATCTGGGGTACACTGCCTTGTTTCTCATGTCTAAGATACCCTACAATGTCCCTTTGCCCAGTGGCTTCCACTTCTCATTGGAGCTGTCTCCCCTGAGTGTTGTCTCATTGGACCTTTCTATATCCCTGCACCAGATCCTCATCAAGGTTATGCCCCACTTAGCTCTTTGGGACAGGTATTGAAAACGTAACCATCAATTTCTAATGGCAAAGGCAGATTTAGAACCCAGACTCTGTCAGGAAGATTAATACTATGTGTCAACTTGCCTCATTAAGAGATGTCCAGGTAGTAACTCATCATTTCTAAGTGTGTCTGTGAGGGCATTCCAGAAAAGATCAGCCTCTATGTTTCCAGACATTTCTGCCAAATAGAAACCACACAGTGTGTTTTCATCTACCTTATTCACCAGATCTGTCACCTTATGAATTCTGGTTCTTCCCCAAAGTCAAAATGACCATGAAAGGTAAATGTTTTGAATTAATTCAGGACATCAAGGCAGCCATAAGGCACAACTAAAGACGCTCATGAAAGAGGACTTCAGAACTGCTGCAGAAAGTGGCAGGAATGACGGGATAAGTGTGTTCAAAGTAAGAGGGGGTATTTTGAGGAAGATAAGTGGCAATGTGTCTTTAATATATTTTTTAATTTAAACATTTAAACATTGTGTCTATTGATCATACTTCCTATGTATTCTTTGTCCATAAGATGAAATCCTAGCTCCATAGCAAGTAATAAGAAGCTTTCCACAGCTAAGCCCAGCTGTAATGGTTACTCTTGCCAAAGCATCCAAGCTCCTCTCTCTTTTAAAAAAATTATTTTTTTTTAGTACATGTTTGTAATATATGGGTCATCTTGAGGAGTGGATCCATGTAGAAAATACAATTTGCTTCTCTTTTTATTCCCCTTTCCTGTCTCACTTCCCTCCTTCTCTCCTCCTCTAATTCCCCTTTCTCATTTTCATCCTTGTTGATATCATTAATTGTTGGCCCACTTGGGGGGCCCAAGGGAGCTTTTCAGGGGTGAGGCCCCGAGATTAGAGAAAGCACGCGTGCAAGGCGTCAGCAGCAACAGCAGGCAGCATGGAGCAGAGCAGAGCACAGGAGCTCCCGAGCACAAGAGCCGGAGCCAGAGCAGGAGCCCACTGCGTCTTTGTTATCACATATTTACATTCTTACACAGTGCCTTAACCAGCACATGCGTGTTTACCTGTGCTGAGTCATGGTTACACAACTGTACCCACTGTGCACCTGTGCTAGGGAAGAGGGGTCACATCCTCAGGTGACCTTAGACACCCCAAGCTTTGAAGCAGTCTGAGCGGTTCCCCACATTAATCCTAGCTCATATTTATGCCATACAATGTTTGTATTCAGTGAGGTTATTGGGTTTCTGTGCATGGCATATCTTTATTCTACTTATTTCCCCTTCCCCTCCCTCTCACACCTCATGCTTAGTCTCCTGGACCCCTTCCCATGTGCATGAGACCCATTCCCTTGTCTCTGTCTATCTTAGATACTTATTTTTTATGTATTCATTGCCCATACTGGGGATTGAACCCAACATCTTTGTACTGAACTACATCCAAGCCCTTTTTTATTTTTTCATTTTGAGACAGGTCCTCAGTAAGCCACTGAGTTGCCTAAGCAGGATTCAGCAGGATTGCAGGTATGCACCATCACATCCAGGTACAAACAACCATTATCGTAGCTCACTTGTCTGTGTGTCAGCTGGAGCCTCTCATTGGGCTTGGCAGGGCCACCTCATCTGGGGCAGCTCTGCTTCCTTCTCCTGGGACCCTCGGGTTAGCCTAGGTTCATCCCTTCCCTGGCAATGAAAGAAGCACAGCGAGACCCAAAGTTTGGATCAGACACATGGTCACTTCTGCTTTATTCTGTTGGTCGAAACATCCCCTCTCAAAGCCTAGAGTGAGAGAAGGAGGAGTTTGTCAGATTGGTGGCAGACAGCTTCAGAGAGGGGCGGAGAATGAAGCCATTCCTTCAGTCTGCCACACCGACTCTCCAGTTTTATTTCTTAATGCCTCTTGCCTAGGAGATCATAGAACTTTCGGTTGCACAAACTTCACTTCCTTACCTCCTTTCCTCATCTCTATATTTTCCCAACATTTTCACCCCACCTGGCCAGTCCAGTACACTTCTCTTCTCACCACCCACCCTACCCAAGAATACTTCCTGTGTTTTAAGACTCAAGTCAAGTCATCTTCTCTGGAAAACCTCCCATGTAGAGGACTACAGCATCTGTACAGGCTTAGAGCTGTTAACATTTCCTCCTACTCCTTATTCAGTGATGATGAATTGGAACCCTGAAATGAGCCACAGGAAAAGTTTTTATACCACAGAAACTGGCCAGTGCTGCAAATCAGAGCTTTGCTCTTTTCCTGCAGACTGCTGCTGAAGATTTAGCAGTGTAACAGTCAAGCCCCTGGTAATGCCCTTACCTGCTCGGTCTGTACTTTATCTTCCTGAATTTGTCACTTCCTCCGGTCACCCTCCCGTCCTTTGCTGTCAGACCTCCTCTTGCACTCACACTGCACAGGGAGCCCCAAAAGTCTGATTGGTCTGCAGATCCCCAGCACTGACATGTCAACTCTTAGTGGACACCAGGCTGGGTGGTTAGTGCCTGTCATCCCAGCTACTCGAGGGCTGAGGCAGGAAGACTGCTTGAGCCCAGGCGGTTGGGAGACACCATAGTGATCCTTAAAGTAATGAAGAAATAATGAAAAACAAGCAAATACTCAGGGGATATGTTTTAAAAATTGTGTGAAATGAAAGATGCAAAAGTCCAGCTGAAGTTGCTTCTCTTGAGAAGATGACCATGAGACACAAAGGGTCACACACACACACACACACACACACACACACACAACTTGCCTGAAAGCAATCTCTCCTCCCCAGTCCACCGCTTTTTGAGCCAGCAAATCTTTAGCAAGCCCTAGCTGTGATATTCATCCTCCACAGTGGGGAGTAGTGAGCTCTTTAGTAACTATGGCCCTGTTGGTTTGCAATCATTTATCAAAATATTCAAAGAAGAATATCAGGCAGTTTTCTTTAAAGCAGTGGTTTGGGGGTGCATTTTGAGGTAGCAGAAGCAATGAATAAGTTTGTTGCAACCAGAGTTCCCCCAGAAGGGGAGCAGAGACGGTGTGACCGTGTAACTGTAGGCCACCACTGGAGTAACCCCAAGAATTTGAACATATCAGGGCTGCTGCAGGTGATGATCAGAGATCTCGGTACTTCTGCTGTGGGCTTGGCTGAATGTGGGACATAGTCTCAGATAAAACTACTTCCTGCGAGGGGAAAATGCATGGGGAACTACTTCGATATCCTTTGTTGGTACTCCTTTTCTTTTAAAGTTCCACGCAGTCTAACTAATTTTGAGGAAGGGGGGGTCTATAGTTTGTACACTTTAAGACTGATCCTCTATTTCTGTGGCATATTTGTGACAATTTTGACTTTTCAAGTGGAACCAAATTTGATTAGGAAAAACAGCCGACTGAGCTGTCTGTGTTAACGAACGGAGTCAAGGTGCGTGTTAGTAGTTTGAAATGAGGACATCCAGGTGTCTGGAACTAACATAATGGTGGAGTTAGGGATTATGAGACAGTGATGTCTACAGCAGGAAAAGTAGATTGTCACATAGATCGTATTGTGCAAGTGAACCGGCGAACACTGTTGTGCAAAGTTTGGGAGACAGTGGAGATGTGGTAATTACCAGGAGTAGAAGGGTCTTTGAACATTGCTTACTTTCTGCTGTTGTACTGGTCTGAGAAGAATTTTATCTCCATAGGCTTTGCAATGACAGGCTGAGAAGTCAAAGACAGGTCTCCAAGTGGTATCACCCCTAACCTGATCCCCGTCTTTCCCAGCCTCTGACTCTAATGTAAGGACCTGGTCCTCCACCGCTGGACTCTGGCAAGACACTGTTAGATCTTACCATTGCCGATGGAAAGAGGTACTCTACAAAAGAAGCTGACTACACACATTTGTCCTCAATCACATATAACTCCTCTGTGTTTTTGTTTTTAAGTTAGAGTAAAAGGAAAGTGGGCAATACAAATACAAGTTTGTTCCATGAAGAAACCAGTTGAACTTTACATACAAGCATGCATTCCTCTAACTGACAGGACATTTTGTTAAGGATCGACACTAAAATCCTTTAAACAGCTAGAGCAGCTATGTATTGACTAAATTATTTTAAAGACAGTTTTTTGTTCATTTTCTGTAACTAAATTTCTGAGAGTTAGGGTACAGAAACGGGGCTGCTTTTTTGCAGTAACGTAAGTCATCACAATAAACAGGCAAAGGCTTAATAATGAAAGGCCTAGTAAATAAGAAGATAGCTCAGTTTTAATGACTTGAACATATATTTAACCGTGCTAGCTCCCAATACTCCTTTAAAATGGCATCAGGTATATACTTCAAAGAAAAAAACTGCAGGGACAATGAGTATGAGAAAGGATAATGATAACAAAGTGTTGGGTGCTGAAAAGTAGAGGATAGGACTGATATTTTAGGTATCTTTTTTGTACCTCTCTGAGTTTTCCCAGCCTTAAATGGGCAAGTGAGCTAGAAAGTTCCTGCCCAAGGCCCTGATCTCTTCCTGGATCACTAAAGAGGCTTTGCAAAGCCAGGGACAGAGCAGGGAAATCTCCAGAGAGTACGAGCTGGATGTTAGACTGGAGAGTAAGGTGAGCTGTCTGGAAACGCCAAAGGTCAGCAGTCTGGAGTTAAGCAGATTCAAACCTCTTATGCATGTAGGGAAACAACTGTACACATTACAGGTGACTTCATAGAAAGAATGGGGGCCAGAAGGCAGTGAGAAGACATCATTAAAGTGTCTGAGGAGATCTAAAATTATAGATCATCAGAAATATTTTTCAGAAATGAAAGCAAAATAAATTTCAGACAGAAGATGAGACATTTCATCTCCAATAAACCTTCACTAAAGGAAATGTCAGTGGAATGTGCTAGCACACACCTGTCACCCCAGCTGCTTGGAAGACAGAAGCAGGAGAATCACAAGTTCAAGGCCAGCCTGTTCAACTTACAGGAACACAGTCCCACAATAAAATGAAAAGCGCTCAGGATGTAGCCCGGTGGGAGAGTTCTTCCCTAGCATCCATGAGGGCCTCGATTCAGTCTCTAGGACCACAAAGTACATAAATAAAAAGAAATATCAGGAGAGTGCATTCATGTTATAGAGAAACAATTCCAAATGGAAGCCCAAGTGTCTAAGAAGAAATCAAGAACATTAGAATAAATATGTAAAAGACCTTTATTATGTATAAACTCAGTGTCTTTAATAACAATATAATGAGAATTTATGACATATGTAGAAGTGAAAAATAACATCAGAGCACAGTGGAAAGGAGAGAAGAAAGATGAAACTATACTTTGGTAAGCAATCAGCATTGCGTATGAAGTAACATAGTGTTTAAAGTGCACGGATGTCCAACCTTTATTCTAGCTTATGTTGCCTTATTTCTTTAATGTTATAATAAAGCATAAAAAGCAAGGAAGTTTTGTGACTATTTGTACTGTATTATATATTTTATATGTAGCCCAGCCCAGATTTCTCTTGACACAGCCCTACAAAGCCAGGTTGGATGCCTATGAAAAGGTGGACTATGAGAATTCGCATACACCTATTGTAATCTCTATTGCAAGCATAAAATATTAAAGCATGAAACAGAGGTATACCACAAAAATCAAGCAAATGGATAAAATTAAATATTATAATTTACTTAATAAAAAACTAGAAAGGAGTGGGAAGAAAGAACAAGAAAAAAAAAGAGAAATCAAAAATAAATATGACCATGGTGGACATAACCCAACCACATTAACAATTGTATTGCTTTTAAATGTTTTAGTATTCTAGTTTTAAAAATCAAGGTAATTAGGTGGAATGAAAAAGCAAAGAACTACCTGTATTTGGTTTATAAGAAAAAAAATGTAACAGTAAAGACACAGATAAAACTATTGAAGAAGATGTTCAATACCACACATAAGCCTGTAGCTAACATCAGAGTTATGGTAGAATGTTTAGTAATTAAGACCAGCAGCGAGACAAAGATATCTGCTCTCACCATTTCTAGTCAAAATGGCCTGGCCAGTGGAATATGACTAAAATAGGGGAGGAGAGGAATAAAGTTGTAAAGGAAGAAACCTGAAAACAAAGCAAAAGAGAGAGAAAAAAAGAACCAAACAAACCCAGAAAGGAAATGAACAAATGAGAGAAAATACAAGAAAATTATGGAATTTATTGGATACTACATTTGCATAATAGGAATCCCAGAAAAGAATAGAGGAAGTGTGGCATATCTTCATGAAATTTCATGCTACTTAAAATAAAGAAATTCCCTATATGCCTTCAGAAAGAGAAATAAAACAAGCCATATGTGAAAAATCAAGAACTAGGCTTCACAGCACCATCAGAAGCTAGAAGACAGTGGAATGAAATCTAAGTAAATACATCTTCCCACCTAAATGTCTTTATCCAACCAGATGATCAGTGAAGAAAGAAGTTGATGAAAGGCATCTTCTGACTTTCAGGGGCTCAAAAAATTATGCTCCATATACTTTTTCTCAGTAATCTACTGACCAAGGTATCCATAAAAATAAGGACATAATATGAAAGAAAGAAAGAAAGAAAGAAAGAAAGAAAGAAAGAAAGAAAGAAAGCAAGCAAGCAAGCAAGCAAGCAGGCAAGGAAGGAAAGAAGGAAGGAAGGAAAGAGAAAGAAAAGGAAAGAAAAAAGAAAAAAGAAGGAAAGAGGATTTCCAAAAGTTTGGGAGACGATGCCCAAGAGAGTGTGGGCGGATCTGTAGGGAGCAGGTTAGAAAACAACAGAGCAAGTCCATCCAAGCAGAAAGATGCAGGATACTCTTATGAGTCTGGATGTGTAAACCCTTAGATTACTGATGGAGTGTTGGGCTGAATTACTAACAAATAGAAAGAAAACTAGGTCAAAAAAAGTATTGCTTTAGAGAAAGCAAAACAAATGTGAAAGAAAAGCAAAGCAAAGATAGTATGGTTATTCTTTCATATATAATAAAAATTTTTAAATGAAAACCAATAAAATGATTATGTATTCTTGTGTCCATGTATGTGTCCTTGTATAGCAGGCTGTGCTATCGAGGCCAAACGCTGAACATTGATCTAATTACATTGAGAAGATCATTAGACAAGAAGTTCTTGTGTTCAGTTCTCCCTCAGTACCCCCATTCCAGGATGCTTGTAGACACCAGCATCTGTGGACACTCACACCCCTTGTATAGAGTGTACAGTGTTTTCATGTAGTCATATATCCTCCCTTTAAACTAGCTCTAGATAATTTAGACTACCTGGCGTAGTGTGAATGCTGTGTAAGTCATTGTTATACTGTAGTGTGTAGAGAATAACAATGAGGAAAAACATCTGTGCATGTTCAGTCTGGGTGCAGTTTAAAAACGTATTTCTGGTGCATGGTTGGTTGGATTTGTAGATGCAGAGCTCGGGTGCACAGTGTGGGCTAACTACATAGGGGAAATGGCAGTGGCAGCATGGGATGTGGGGGGTGTACTGTAAATAAGAGCTAAATTCTTATTTTCCATTGATGCTACCTAAAACCTACCTAAAATTGAAAATTCAAAAGATAGGAAATACAGGTGTGTTAATGATAGATAGATAGATAGATAGATAACCAAAGAAACAGCTAAAATAGTTAAAAGTGGTTACTTTTGAGAAAGACATGTGCTGGGAAGAAGAGTTAAAGAGATGTTTTAAAGTCTCATAGAATTGTTTGATTCTGTAAGTTATGTGCAAATCTAGTAGATAAAAATTTTAAAAGTGAACATCAATTAAATAATTATAGCATACTATTAAAAAACAATGAGGTGGGCCGGGGATTTAGCTCAGTGGCTTAAGCACCTGCCTGGCAGGCGTGAGGCTGTGAGTTCGATCCCCGGTACTGAAAACAAAAAACAAAACAAAAAACAAAACAAAAAATAAGGTGAACTGGGAGTGGGCAGATCATTGCACCCTGGACTCCACACTCAGAGTTGACACATTCAAGTTCTCTAAAGGAGAAATCTGGGTGCTTGGGAATGGGGGCACATTACCCTAGATGTGACACACAGATTTCTACTGTTCCATTTAAACCTGGTTCGAGTCACATATGTAAGTTAATGTATGGAAACAATGTTAAAATAAGTAAAAGGAAAAGAATAATTTTCATATCTTCTTTATTTAATCCAGTATATCCAAACTATGATCATTTCATCATAGGAGAAAGATAAAATTATTACCCTGTTTCAGATTTTTTCTTCATAGTAAGTCTTTGAAATCAAATCAGGTGGTAAATTTTTATCAGAAATACTTGATCTAATGGGTAAGGAAGATACCTTTTTTTATACAATGGAGTACTACTCTGCCATAAGGAAGGATAAGCTTGAGGCATGTCTAGCTAAATGGATGCACCTTGTGAAATCATTTGGACACACATGTAAATATCAGATTGTGTCTCTGGTGTGAGAAACCAAAAGTGTAAATCAGAGCCAAAATATATAATATCATGAGATAAGAAGAAAATGTTCAAATGGGAAGGGGAACTAAGATGGGGGGAGGAGAAAGGAGGGACAGGAAAAGAAAAAAATGATGAGAAAAGAAGAAAAAAAGGAAACAAAGCTTTTTTCAATAAGAAGAGGAAGAGAGGTTGAAGGGGGGAGGGTAGAGGAAATGGAGAAAAAAGAATCAATTTATATCATGTACAGATACAAATTCCCTACGATGAATGTGACCATTATGTATTCCTAAAATGTACCAATAAGCTTAATTAATTAAAAAAAAGAAATAGTTGATCCGTGTTTAGATTTCATACAATTTACAATTGAAATAGTAGATTTGCATAGCTGATTTGTTCTAAACATACTTAAAAATTTTCCAATAACTAAATCTGTACCCAAAATTATTTCCCCTTAATGTTTACATTCATATTTCTAAAACTCATTCATCCTTTTGCTTCAAATAATAGATAGGATTTAAAGCAAACTCATGTCAATTTTAAAACCATGTTTGTCCAAGTTAGATAAACTTATTAATTCTTGTATCAGCTCATTAATATTAACTTGGAATTCAAAGAAGTACAGCATGAAATCACAGACAATTTTAAATTCATCAATCAAAGTGATGTTTAATTTTCCTTGTAGTTTTCCAGCCAATTAACCTAACACTGTTGATTACAATTAAAACATTGGTTTATGTTTTTTTAATTTGTAAAAACATTTTAAATTTTTCTTATGAAAAATTTCAATTTCAACAGTTTTTTACTTTCCACAGAATTAGGGCACATCCCTATGCAATATGATAATTCTTTTTTTGTTTTTTTTTTTTTTTTGCGGCACCGGGGATTGAACTCACAACCTCGCGCCTGCCAGGGCAGGCGCTTAAGGCACTGAGCCAAACTCCCGGCCCTGGTTTTTTGAGGCAGGGTCACACTATGTAGCTCAGGCCGGCCTTGCGATCGCGTTGTAGCCCAAGCCGGCCTCGAACCCACAACGCTCCACCTACCTCAGCCTCCCGAGTGCTGGGATTAAAGGCGTGCGCCACCACGCCCGGCTGCAATATGATAATTCTTGAGAAAATGTAAAAACACACTGCCTATTTTTTGTCTTTAATTATTGAATGTAGCAGCCCTTGCTTTCATTTCAAGAAATCCTGGACTCAAGCAAACCTTTATAAAACTCTACTCGAACTCCAGCAATCAGCACTGGTAAAGAACTCAACATCATTCATTCCCTTCCCTTTCTTCCATCAGCCCCCTAAACTTGTGACTTATAGCACCACAGACTGAATGATTTTAGCAACCATATCCATGATACCATTCATGAGAAAACTTGGCACAGATATTTTAAATATGTATCATGCAGTAGCATAAAGCATAAGGGAAGCATGAATCCCTTAATTTAAATCCCTTAATTTAAAATTGATAATCCAGATTTCTGTCCTAACACAGCCAGCGTGTCATCTGTCCTTACGGGAACTAATGTTTTCATATCTAGCTAAAACTCCTTGTGTTGGTTACTTGTCTCTCACTGCTGAGACAAAATACCTGACACACAAAAGGAAGGAAGGAAAGGTTTGTTTAGCTCACAGTTTGCGGAGGTTTTAGTCCATAGTCAGCTGGCTCCAAGGCAGGGTGGTGTGGCACAGGGGCAACCGTTTGTGGTGCCAAAACACAGCAAAAGCAGCAAGAGCAAAGGACAGGGAGAGCAAGCCTGTTTTCCTCCCTTACACTGTAAGCAAGCTACCACCCGCTAGGGTGGACGTGGCACTCACACCATCTCCCTGCCTTCCTCTTGAACAGGCTGAGGATGTTCAGGAAGCCAGGACACTGGCTCCCTGCTGAGTCCCTCAGTTAAATGAGCAGATGTCTCAAGTTGACACAATGTATCAACCATTCTACTTCTTGATGCTTATAAAAGATTCACAACTAAACACATTTTGAATTTTATTTTCAAGATCATGAATAGGCATTATCTCTAAGCAAATTTTAAAGTATATTGAGACCAAACTATACCCAAAGTGGGCAATATCTCTTATACTCATAACTTATATAATACTGAAAGCAAACAGACAGACAGACAGACAGAGAAAGAAAACACTTTTGATTTTCCACATTTTGAATCAATTGATCTTCAACATTGTTTGTCTTATGTTCTTCAGGCAATTGTTTGGTGGGTTAATTGAAATTTTCTACTTTTATAAAATGTCTTTTAGTTTTTACCTCATAATTTTCTGAGAAAATTTCTGTAATTGAAGTAATTTCTTTTACCATCTCTCCATCTCAAAGTGTTTTTTTTCTTTTGTAGAAGAATTCAAGCCATTTCATATCTGACCCAAGTTATAAGCTCAGATCTGGTAAAAAATTAATGTGGGAAACTTTTGTTGAATATTCAATTCTGATTTCAAGTAACTAGTATCTTCAATTCTTTTTCTAGTTGTTCAGAGAAAACTTATTAAATTCAATGAGTTTGGGAGGCTGAGGTAGGCAGAGCGTTGTGAGTTCGAGGCCAGCTTGGGCTACAACGCAAGCACAAGGCTGACCTGAGCTACATAGTGCGACCCTGCCTCAAAAAACCAGGGCCGGGAGTTTGGCTTAGTGGCTTAAGCGCCTGTCTAGCAGATGTGAGGTTGTGAGTTCGATCTCCAGTGCCGCGAAAAAAAAAAAAATTCAATGAGTATTTGCTTTACTGTCTCTCAGTGTTATTCATTTTATTATTCTCTCTTTTTTAAAAGTTATTTTGTTGAGTTCCATAGCAACTAACTGCAGTTGTCACACATGATGAAATGTGGAACCTGTATTCTTCAAGTCTCTCATTTTTCACTGTTCTGGTTGTAGTACTAGTTTCTGCATCTCCAGTCAATTTTATTGTGTCCCTTTGTTTTTAAAAAATGTTTTTATTTTAAAGAGAATAAAACCAAACAAAATGAAACAGAATAAAGCCAATCAAAACAAAACAATGAAAGCAATACAGGACTTCAAAACAAGATAACAGGAAGTCAACGATGGTTATCATAATGCCTCTTGTTATCTTCAAAATAGCTGCCCGTGCCATCAGACATAATAAAATCAAAACAGAACAGAATAAAACCAATCAAAATAAAACAATGAAAGTGATACAGGACTTCAAACAAGGTAATAGGAAAGCAACCATGGCTACAATAGTATATCATGTTATCTTCAAAATAGCTACCCATGCCATCAGATATAACAGAATCAAATCAAACAAAATTAAATAAGACCAATCAAAACAAAACAATGAAAATGATACAGGACTGTAAAAAAATAATAGGGAATTAACAATGGCTACTACCTTCCCTTTTTAGACGTTTCCTCCCCTTTTGCTTTCACATATTCCCTTTCTTTTAAAGTTCAAACTTTTCCATACTCAATTCTTTATCTGGAAATATAATTTGATTACATTAAAATAAGTATTTCAACTTAATCACCAATTGTGATTTGCATGAGAGTCACTATGATGTGAGCTGGCTACTTAAAATACTCGAGTAAGCGCATCGTCACAGCGTTAGGCTTGTGAACAGGATGGGGCTGTCCACTGCACGGACGCGGGCTGTGTTGTTCTGCAGCCCCTGCCCCAGGACATGTGCTATGACACAACACCACCACCCATGCAGTACAATGGTGAAAGTGAAATGTCGCCCTACCCATAGGAAGAAGTTAGGTTTCAGAGAGGAAATAGTACATGCTGCTTCAGAAAAATGGAGTTCAAGTGAATGAAAGGCCATGATGACCGTACCTTGTCAGTGGCCATGGTGGCATTACAGGTGTCCCCTGGCCCCATGTGTCCAGTGGAGAGGAGCAGGATGACAGTGCCTTGCTTGAACACCACATATTTTCCCCAGCACCCTCACAAGCGCAGTCTCAGTCATTCCTCAGAACTGCACTGAGCGCTGTTATCCACACTCAACACGAAGCTGAGTGTGGGGACATTTAGTGGCCTGTGCACAGTTCCAACAGTCGATTGGTAAAGGCCATGAGCTTGCAGTGTGTGCCGTGAGGCTGTGGCTCGTGCCAGCATGCAATCATCACGAGTCTTTATTTATTTTAGCAGTCCTATGCGAGTCAAGTGGAAACATTCGAAAATATTTTTTGAGTCCTGGGGAGCAGGCAGTATTCTGGTGAACAAGAAGCATGGTTTCTGCTTTCATGGTGTTTACCATTTTCTATCCTCCAAGTCAGAAAATTACAATAACGAACGGTCAGCAAGATACTGATCTCAAAATTAAACTCTGAAGTTGCTTTAAATGAAGCTCTTTGGGTGAGGGTGCTTTCTGTGACCTTCGAGTGGACCACAGTCACCTTCGCCCATAGTGGTCCTGCCTAGGTGGCCATGCACTCGGCGCTTAGTGAGAGTGTTTGTTACTGAGAGTGAAGTTACCGGCTCCTGTTCTGGGTGTTTTTTTTTTTCCCCCTGTTGTCCATTATCATCCTTGGAGACTAGGACGTCCTCATCCCTAAGGAGAAGAAAACAATATAGCAAAAGGACACACGATAGAACAAGAAGAACAACACCTTATGGCAGAAGTGCATCAGACCCACTTGGGGACTTTCTGTCCTACAAGGGCTGCAGATTGAGATCACCCCAAACTCAGACTGACCTGATCAGTAAAACTGGGCTTGCAGACGCCTACAGTAGCTGCCCCAGGAGCTTCCTCTGGGGTCTGCAACCAGCTCTGTAAGACTGTACCACCCACGGTGCAAGATGCAGCTGAGGAGTGCTGGGGCTAGTGGAGATTCATGCACATGAGAAGGATTTTTCCTAAACAAGATCTTGAAAGAAATTTCATTGAATCAGTATGCTAGATATCACCATTACACAAATAAGTTCAGAGACAGAGGGATTAGTCTGGAGTCACAGCAAATTCAGACCAGGACTTCCACATTTTCTTTCCAACTGTTGAGTTGTACAGGAGGAGAGAATGAAGAGAGGAGATGGGAGAGAGCCTCGGAAGGGGCTGAAGGCTGTGCGTGTGTCTCCGTGGGGCGAGGGTGTGAAATCTGTTCCTGTGCTTTCTCCTCTGATGTGAGGATGGCTTCTCAACTTTGCTGAGCTTCAGAATCTCAGCTGGGAAATGGGGATGATACAGACCTCCTAGAGCTGTGGTGCAGATCTGATTAGATAATGAATGCAAATTCTCCGACCTCAGGACTGTTCTTTTACTCACTGTCTGCAAAGCAGTACTTCCGTTTATTAATTCTCACATCATCCCTTTCAAACCTCAAGCTCCAAAACCAAGAGTCCTGGCCTCAGCCTGCCTTGGGGCTCTGTCCCATGATTCTGTGTTTGCACCCTGTACCAGCTTCTTGCTTGTCACCTCTCAAAACCCTGCCCATCCCACGGGAGCTCCACCTGGGACACCCTTGCCCGTGTTTTGATGGGGTGACAGGCTTCAAAGAGCTTCTACAGACTTTCTTCCCTTTATCTCACAGCAGCCCTACAGGGTAGGCAGAGCCCATGTCGTCACCCAGATCTTATCAATAAAGAACCCCAAGCCAGAGAAGCTTAGTGATTTTCCCGAGGTCACAAGTGGGAGTATCAGAGGTTTTGAGGTCAGAAAGTCCCAGGTTCAAGTCTCAACTTTGCCAGCATTGTGGCCTCTGGAATTCCAGAGTTTTCCTAAGCTCAGTTTCCCCAGTGGTAAAATGACGTTTGTTGAGTGTGCTGCACAAGCAGCAGTGAGCGGGCTGTGAAAGGATCCAGCACGCCTGCCCCTCCTCGCCTCCACTCCACCCCAGCCTTCCAACCAGACGGAAGCTTGTCCACCTCTGAACCGCAGGACCATTCATCACCTGCACAGGGAGTCTTCCATTGCAAATCTCAAAAGCTAACTGGAGCTGACGAACAGCAAATAGGATTTTGCCAACACACTGTAAAGATCACAGAATGTAAGAGCTGAAAGATCTCTTTCTGGGAATAAACTGGGCCAGCCTAGGAATCTCTGCAGGCCTTGGGTGACCATTACTGGGGGACTCTGTGACATCTGCCTGTCCTCCTCACTATGCACTGTGCTCCTCCCTCCCCACTGCCAGCCCACATGTACAGAAGAGCAGAAGTGATTGTCCTAGCCCAGACCTCATGGCACTGCCAGCCCACATGTACAGAAGAGCAGAAGTGATTGTCCTAGCCCAGACCTCATGGCACTCTCTAGGCAGGTGGACAGGGTGGGTGGCAGCCTAGTGGGTCACTGTGGCATGGAAAAGATGCAGTCACATGAAGGTATGCACCTTCTTGTGGGACTCTAAACTCCACGACTGTACATGGAAGTCTTCTGTCTTTCCAGCCACTAGGCTGCAGGAGGAGGGCGGGTGGAGTGAGGCCTGGAGGGTGTCCTGGTCTTACGCTCGCATTCCATTTGGAAGCCCATGGACTGGCCCAGGGCCTCATGCAGTCATGATGCCAAGTAAATAGCAAGTGATTTGGTCACTGATTTACTTACAGTCCTCAGTGTTTGCAGTCCAAAAAAATCAAACCCACTGGGGTCTTTCCTGACTTCTCCCAGCTTCTCACTCTCAGTGCTCCTACCTCCACACAGGCACCAGTAGCAGTCAGTCAATCACAATTCATCTGATTTGCTTGCTCATAGGAGCACTTAAGTTCCCTGGACATAACCACTTCCCATCACAACCTCTGTGGGAAGTGCCAGGGCCTCGCCAAACAACTTGATTAATAAGTCATTATATCTGAAGCTGAATACAATTAATTGCATAATTTTGAACTCTTCAAGTTTAATTCTACAAAAATTACATCACAGAACTGGGGTATGATGAAGTATTGGAATGAAAGGAGCTTGCAGAAGCGCTAGTTCATGTTTGTGACATGTATGCACTCCCAGCATCAGTAAAAATTCACGGCGCTCAAGCTCACAAATTCCTGAATAGGCGCCGACCAGCGAATGCACATCTTGATAATATCAGTGACAACCACCTTCAACCTGCCGCAGGCTTTTTTCTTCTTACAGGCACAAACTCTCAATCTGCTCGTGTCTTGGGTTTGGTTTTGGTTTTGGTCTTATTTTCGCTTTCTTTGCAGTTCACTTAAATTTGTTCCCCCAGATAGTTCCCAACTTGCCAGAGGACATGGCAAGAGACAGCTGATGAACGGAAAGAGTGCTATCTGCCTTTGACAAAATTTTTATCCAATTCAGCAGAGAGGATTTCCATGAAGAAAAACCTGAGAAATTAATTAATTAACTGCAACTGAATTTCACCTCTTTAACCTTAACTCTTGAGCAAACCTGAGCTAAATAAACATCTGACCATCCAATCTCTCCCACTTAAGGTTAACTTGAGTTTATTACTCAGGCTACTGCCCTTGTGTATTAGGCAGTGCATAAATTACATATACTAATTACCCTGGATGGGGCACCACTTTAATGAATTCTTTTAATTAAACTGCAACACAGTGGTTTTGCACAGGATGGTCTATATTTCATCCTTAAACTACGTTAACCTTCATCTTTGTCTGGGCAGCTCACCACATCCAACCGGAGAAGGTCTCAATTTAATTCATCTAAGTATTCGGCAGTCCTCCTCCACCATCATAGGAAAATTTGAAAAATGTTTCTCTTCTGCTTGGTGGTTAAGAAATTAGATGCCTCTGTGAAAAGTTATGATTCTACTGGGGATACTGACATGGGCGGAAAAACAGCAAAACAACAAAACCGAAATGATGGTATGGACTGGCGTAGTCCTGCCATCTTCAGAGTATAAATAACAGAAGTCATATTAGCCATGTCTGTACTACTAAGCAAGGAACATTGCTCACTTTGGGATCCTCATATTTCTGAGTGTACACTCTTTTTTTTTTTTTTTGTACTGGGAATGAAACTCAGGACCTTGTGCTTGCCAGGCAGGTGCTGTGCCACTGAGCTATAACCCTGGCCCCTGAGTGTATAATAAATAATCCTTACTGTGAGCCCAGTTTTCAAAAATACAATTAGTCCTCTATTATCTGGAACCATTAGGGGACATAGTGATAGAGAAACTGGAAAGTGGGATTTTAACGATGAGTATCTATTTTGTCCTTTTTACTGAGCCCTCGCTTGTGGGCAGTAAAGTCGAGTGCTTTCCATTTTACCTCCCTGGGATGTGATAGAGGAGAGGGTGAGGTGGGAGAGAATCAAACAGCCAAAGGACTGTCTAGATTCCTGGAGCCATGGCGGTCTCCGTCTCAGTCAGGGAATATTAACTAAGCACCTACTGTACCCCCAGCACTGTGTCTAGTGCCCGAATGTCACAGTGATTGAGGATTGCTCTATTTGTGCTTTTTTTTTTTAATAAAAGGAACATATATACGTTTGCATGTGTGTAGGTGAATTTGAGAACCTGCCCCCCGAAACACTTGTTTGCTTCTGGGAGCTATCAGAGACCTGAGCTAGTAGAAAAAAAGCACCAATTCTGTATACTCCTCCACCTCTTCATCCTTTTTCCTCCTGCTCCTTTTCCTCCTCCTCCTTTTTCTATTATGACACATGACAGTTTTTTATTCAAAAGATTAAAACAGTAAAACTAGCTGGGGAGAGAAACAAACCACAATGTAGGGTGGCAAGTGCTGCGATGGGGAAGGCACCCGCAAACACAGGGAAGAGTGACCCAGCAGTGTTGGGGGGAGGGCCCGGGAGGACTCCCGGAAGAGGTGCATTAAGTTGGGGCTTGAAGTGTGAATGTGAGCCTGTGTCAGGTTAAGCATCCGCCATTGAATAATGGGGAGAAGATGATAGCGTAAGGTGACTCCACCGAGACTACAGCTGTCCTTTCTTAAAAAAAAGACCAGTTAAAAGATATGGTATGCTTTCCTGTTCAAACGTCACTGACCTATAGGATATGACTGGAAACAACTAATCTCCACTTTGATGGGGAAGATAAAGAGTAGAGGGTATTTTCATGGGCAAAGCCTCGCTCTTCATTCTGTATCACTATATCTAGGAGCAGCATCCTTCCTCTTTCCTGATCTCCCCCCTGCAACCCTCATAGAAGAAGAACAGGGAAAGTAAAGACCAGGATGGTCTCAGATGCCCTCCTTGGCCACTGATGGAGTACTTTGGGGTCCCTTCCTCTGAGGACTTGAAGAGCCCCTCTAGGAATGGGATAGGGGTAGTTCCAAACCAGGCAAAAGAATCCTGCTTCCCACCCCAGAGCAGCAAATCCTAGAAAGAGGGATTTGGTAGAAGTTGGCAGCACGCGCCAGGCCTCTTAGAAATTCCATTTGCATAAGCAATGAGAAGGGAAAGAGGCAAGCTGATTTCTCTCTCACTGCCCCGGCACTGGGGTGACCAAAACCTTTCAGTTATTCACTGAGCCACAGCTACGGGCCAGATACAGGCGATAGGAAGATGGACATTGCATGCTTCCTGCTCTCTAGCAGCTCAGGAGGAAAAGAAAGAAAAAAACCCATGGAAATAGGTGAGAATGTGTCCTTTAGGCAGAGCCGATCACAGACCAGGAACTGGGGACTCTGCTCCACAAAGCTGAGAAGGCTGCACAGAGACCCCTAACACCCCAGAGCATGGCCCAGCACGGTAGCGCACACCTCCGATCCCAACACTCTCAAGTTCAAGCCCAACCTGTGTGTCTTAGCGACCAAGTGAAATCCTGTCTCAAAACTTAAACAAGCGAGAGGGGCTGATGATGTAGCTCAATGGGAAGGCCCTGGGTTCAACCCCCCAGTACCAAATATCAAGCAAATAAAAAATAAAAGCAAAACAGTATGACACAAGCCCGGCGTGGTGGCACACGCCTTTAATCCCAGCACTTCGGAGGCTGAGGTAGAAGGAGCGTTGTGAGTTCGAGGCCGGCTTGGGCTACAATGCCAGAACAAGGCTGGCCTGAACTACATAGCGCGACCCTGCCTCAAAAAAATCAGGGCCAGGATTTTGGCTCAGTGGCTTAAGCGCCTGCCTGGCAGGCTCGAGGTTGTGAGTTTGATCCCCAGTGCCACCAAAAAAAAAAAAAAAAAAACAACGTATGACACAAATATGTCTTTGACACGGACCTCTATGCCTAACTGCTGAACCAATGCTTTCCATTTTAGTCCAAAGCAAAAGAAAGGCTGGTATGCACTGAACAGGACATGACTTGAAGGTAGAGAGTTGTATATTTCATTAAGTGGTAAACCTGATAGATTGTTCTCTCACCCAACACTCTCTTCAAATGCAGGGAGTCTCCCAGCTCCTTCAACAATCTATGGCCCATCCTCAGCTCCAAAGTGAGTCTTTATGGCCACAGTGGTGGCTCTGGAGACAGTCCACCCAATTCCTTTTTGCCTGTGCCGTGCGACATGGGTTGAGTCACCGAGTTTTCCTCACTATCTCATCTTTCTGTGAGATGTGGGTAATTAATAGGACCTCCGTCACAGAGTTACTAACGGTGGTCACATGAAATAACTGATATCAAGGGCTTAGCAAAGTTACAGCCATCTAGCAGGTCATCAGCATTCGCTGTGATAATTAGTGTAAGGCAGATACTCCTGGGCCTTCCAAACAAGGAGATTTTCTCTCAGAATTAGCAAAAAGTGGCTTCCCAAGGTGGTAGAATGGTGGAACATTAGTTATTGTACTACATTCACAAGGACGTGTGAAAACACACACACACACACACACAACTCATTTCAGTCAGTTGGTGTCTACCAAATGACACTTAGCACCAGCTCCCTCGGAAGGAAAGACCCAGGAATTTCTAAGCACCCAGTTGCCACTTGGCTGCCTCCAGCAACTGAAAGGGAAGAGTTGGACCACTCTGGCCCTGTCGACGTCTCAGAAATGACCCTCCTCATGGGGGGTGAGTGCAGGCCTGTGCTCAGGAGTGCCTGTGCAGTCAGGTCTGTCCCGCAGAGCCAGCATCCAGCCTGGGGGGAGGCTTTGTCCCCAAGGGACACTCAGGCCTGCCTGTCTGCCAGTAACAAGTCCCCGTGTCGCTTTCGTCTCTTCCTTGGGCTTTCCCATCAGCAAGGGATGTAATCAGGAACCAGACCAAGTGCATGGATTCAAGACCACGCCAGGACCATGGGAGGTGGAACAGGCCCAGCCTCAGGATCCGGGCGACAGGACTCTGAGCAGCAGGCCAGGCTCCACAGCCTGCGGTTGCCATGGCGTTGCTGCGAGTTGAGCCCAATGGCGGCCTTGTTCCCTGTGACTCGAGCCCAGCCCAGGGCCCCAGAGGTGGCTGCAGAGGACAGCGAACATATCCGTCAGTCCATGTAACGGAGGGAAGTCCCAGGGCTGCCCCGACCCCGGGCCACCACCATTTGACCAGGAACCTTATGGTCCTTACTTCCAGAGTGTGGAGGGAGGGTCAAAATCAAGTTCCACGGAATTAAAATTAGGAAATAAAATTTGAAAGAACAAATGACTATGTATTTTCAGTGGACTACCAGACTGCTGAAGGAAGGGGCAGGGAAATGCTCTGCATATGGACACAGGAAGAACTCTGTAGATTTATGTAAACAGGTGGGAGATGAGGTGGTTATGCTCATATTGGCTTGTATGTGGATGAAGGTCTGGAAAGTTATACAAGAAACTCATCGCCAGGCATGGTGGTACATGCCTGTAATCCCAGGTGTCTGGGGAACAGAGGCAGGAGGACCTTCAGTTCGAGCCCAGCCTGAGGCAACCAAGATCCTAATCTAAACTTTTTTTTTTAAATTTTAAAAGGGCTAAGTATGTAGCTCACTATGAAGGCCCTGGGTTTAATCCCTAGTGTTACACCCTGCCCCCCTATCCAATTTATAACTATGGTTATCTGTTTGAGGGGGGCAAGAAGAATCTGAGTAGACAGGGATTGCATGGGAATTTTACTGTATAATTTAGTTTAATTTTAAATGTGTTATTCCTCCAAAAAAGTTAAATAAATTTAAATGTGCTTAAAATTTTTGAAAGTGACATTATGAAATATTGACAGGCCATTAGAGATTGTACACTAGTAGATTTATAAATACATTTTCATTAGCTTGTTTCTACATACATCTCTCCACATAAATAAGGCTATTTGATTTTCAATGATATCTCCCATAACTGATTATCATATGATGGAGTAACATATGCATTGCATATTTTACGCTGAGTATTTTTATCTTAAGGAAAAAAAAAGGTCATATTAATTAACAAATTCGAGGCTTAAATGTGGTTATGTGCTAATAAGCAGGGATTTATACCATTGGGTCTGCTGGTTCCCTAGCCTTTAGAATCACACCAGAATTGTATTGCCAGTGGTTCTGGGGATCCAGTTTGCAAATAGCATTCAGGAGATCAGGGAACTTCTTTGTCTTAATGAGAGAGAGAGAGACAGACAGACAGACAGAGATAAACAGAGAGAGACAGAGACAGACGGAGAGAGAGAGAGACAGAGAGAGAGAGGGAAGAAAGAATAGAAATCTCCTAGTAGTTCTGTTCTTTGGAGAATCCTGACTATTCCAATTAGTACCGACAGTGTTACATGTTAGGAAACGCAGTTTCTTTGTTGCTGCTGTCGTTGACATTGTTTGCAGCACTGGGAGTTGAAACCAGGACTCATGCATGCTAGTGAGGTGCTCTACCACCGAGCTGTATCCACAGCCAAAATGGAGATGTTTACAGGCCTTTTGCTGATTGTAGCTCTCCTTCTTGGACACACACATCTAAGGTCTATACTTCTCACTGTGTTATCTAAAAATTTCTATCCCAAATTGCTAGAAAATGTTACTTTAAATTTAAATTAATATTAGCTAATGGGAAATGAAAGTCACTGTATACTAGAAAGTAGAAAGCAAAAAGAAATTTTCACTTTTTTTTTTTTTTTTTTTTTTGATACGGGAAATCAAACTCAGGACCTCCAGCTTGTCAGGCAGATGCTGTGCCACTGACTATATCCCTGGCCTGAAATTTTCACTTTTATTTGTTAGTTGAAACAGAACAAAAGTATTAAGAAACAGCAGGTCAGTTTGGGAGTGAGAGATTTCTGGAAAGTCCTGTGCTAATTTGTATCTTGGGACAGAGGAGGTTCTCAATACCACAGAGTTTAAGATCAGGCCTTTTTTGTAATCGAGTTTGCCGTAGTTGTCTTAACTAAATATCACTGGCAGGGTAGATTAAGAAACAGAATTTACTTACATTACTTGAGGCCAGAGGTCTATGATTAAGGTCCCAAACTATTCCACTTCTAGAGTGGGCTGTCACTTCCTTTATGTATCCTTATATGATTTTTCTTGGGGTGTGTATGTGTGTGTGTATGTACAGTAAGAACAAGCAAGCCTTTTGCTGTCTGCTCTTATGTTATTTTAATTTTGGTGGGACACAAACGCCTGTCTGTAATAAGACTGAGTGTCTGTCATAAAAAGAATGACCCAAATCACAGCCTGGCACTCGTCCGTATTTCCTGTGTGACGCTTGTCTAGGTGAGGGTGCTGCCTTGGTTAAAGACCACCAGGAAATGAGAGTAAATGAGGAGACCTTGGAATTTCAGCTCTGTGCTCGAACTTCATCCGTTTTGCCTTTCACGTCAGCACCTGAGATCGCGCCAGCAGGCTCAGGTTGTAAGCCTCTGATGAAGGAAATCAGGCTTGCCTTACCTTAACAGGCAATTAGCTTTTACAATTAAACAGAGTCACGATTAATGACCTTGCTAATCGCTCTTCCTCAGCGTGCGCATCAATGCAAGCAGAATGCCCACAGTGCCCAGGAGCCCTCGTTCCTTGGGTTGACCGTACTCCATCTCCGCGGATTCAAAGCTGAGGAAGACAGGAATTCTGCTCTCCAGGAGATGGAACTGAGTCTGAAGAACTGAGCCTCAAACCAGCAAGGGAGAGATGGCGTTAGTGTGTCTGATGTCTGGCACAGCATTTGCAAACTCTACTTCACCTAAATGGTCACCAGCATTGAGGAAAACAGCGTCATATACATCCCAAAGAAATTCTGGACCATTGGCAATACAACAGTTTCTCAGGATATTTTCAAATAGGAGAACATGTTCAAACTCTACGAGCTAAGAAGTCAGAAGTTTACTCTGAAGAGAAGCTAGGACACTATTCCACTTGTTCGGTGAATCATTTTCCCGTAAAGAAATCCTACCCACTTTCCAGGAGCCCACTCTGCCAGGGAGCCTCGTCCGATCTTGATGGCTGAAAGGGCCACTTGCCCTTAAAACACTACAGAACCCTGTCTGACCCGGCTGCATCGCCACCTGAAATGCTGCCTCCTGCAACTCTCTTCTCCTCTAAGGCGGGAATGCATCCTGACAGCCAAATGTCAGCGCCGTAGCATGTCAGACTGGAAAACGCTCCAAGAGAGGCCTTGAGGCCCCTTCCTCCATTTACAGGTGGGGAGACTGAGGCCCAGGCTAGGGATTCTGGTTGAGAGATTCGGCCCTCCGATGATCTAAGGAGCCGAGAGGGCTTGGTAAAATGCCCAGAGGGGATGCGAACCTGCGTGGCCTCGGAGCAGGAGGGAGAGTAGCAGGAGATGAGGTCCCAGAGGGGACCAGTCTGAGCCTGGAGGGACCCTTGGCTTACAGAGTCATTCATTTGGAGGCAAATTAGAACCGCTGAAAAGAACTTTAGTTTTAAAAAATTAGCTTTAGTGAAGTACAATTTACACAGAGCAAAGCTCACCAATTTTAAGTGCATGCTTTGGTTAAGTTGAAACAGCCATTCAGTTTTCAGTGCCACCACAATCAAGGTATAGAAAACCTCCTGAGCACACAGTTCGCTTGTGCCTCTTGGCCTCGGTCTCTCTCCCCACTCTCAGCTCTTGGCAGCCCCAGATCTAATTTCTGTGTCTGTATTTGGCCTTTTCCCGAATGTGACATAAATGAAATCGTAGCTCAGGTAACCTTCGGCCTCTGACTTGTTTCACTTACAGCAGTGCCTTTGAGAGTCAGTGAAGTGTTGCATGCATAAGAAGATGGCTCTTTTTGCTGTTGAGGAGTATTGCATTGTGTGATTTTGCCCCTGGCTTATCCATTTACTGTACCAGTTGGAAGAACATTTGAGTTGTTTCCAGTTTGCCACCATTATAAATAAAACTGCTATGAACATTTATGTATAGGACTTTATGCAGAGCTTTTGTGTGTCTTGGATAAATCCCTAGGAGTGGCATTTTGAGGTCCTATGGTAATTGCACGTGTAACTTTCTGAGTAATCACTCAATTACTTTATGGAGGGGTTGTCCGTTTGTATTGTCATCAACAATATATAGAAACCCAATAGCCAGTATCCTCATGAACACTTGGTATTGTCAGATTTTAAGTTTTAGCATGGCTAATTAATCTGTCTCAATTATAAGTCTTTAAATAGGGCGATTTTAATTTAGCTTTCCCTAGTGAATAGTGTTTTTAAGGACAGCTTTTAAGTACTTATTTGCCTTCTGTATCCTTTCCTTGAGGTGTTTATTAAAATATTTTGCCAATTACTTTTAGTCGTCTAATGTTTTTTATGGAAGTTCTCTCTATATATTTGATATAAGTTCTATCAGAAACATTTCTTATGTTTTCATTTCATTTTTCTTAATTCTAGTGATCAGCATGTTTAATGGTACAAGCTCTTGTATCTTTTTCTTTTCTTTTTGAAATACTAGGAATCAAATCCAGTCATACTACTACTAAGCTATACCCCCAGCCCATTTAAATTTTTTAAGTTTTTAAATATTTAATAGTACATGTTTTCAATATGTAACAATTGCACTCACCATGGGGAGTTGGTACATGTATATAACACATTAATTACTTTTTTTTACTTCTTCCCCTCCTTCCATCTCTTGATTCCATTCCCATTTGCAAAAGCTCTATCTCCCTATTTCCTATTACTCATTTTTTATTTTGCTCTTTAAATTATTTGTACTTTGGAGTTCTCATATAAAAGAAGCCATGAACTATTTAAACTTATTTATTTCACTGAACATTATGATCTCAAGATGTGTCAATTTTCCAACAAAGGACTCAAATTTATCCTTTTATTTAACAAAGAAATGTCATTTTATTATATTTAAGTAGTACAGAGTAAATAGTCCTACATTCATGCTTAGCCCACTGTGAATACTAAGTAATACTTTTATTGTTTTTTTTTATTATTTTAAAGGGAATAAAACAGAACAATATAATGAAACAAAACAAAATAGTGAAAACCTGATATTGGGTTTCAAAAATAAGACAGTATGCAATCTACCATAGTTACTATGTTGCATGCTGTTATCCTCTAAATAGTTGCACAGACTACCAGCTTTAGGCCTGCAGTCAAACAGTACAAGCATTAGGTTGTTTCTTTATTTCAGTGGCTATCATCTCAGTCTGTATTCCTCTGAATCAGCAGGTTGCTGGGGGCGGGGGTGGCTTTCATCCTAGTTCTCCCCAAATTTATCCTTCTTTATGGAAAGTAGTACTCCATTGTGTATAAACACATTTTCTTTATCCATTCATCTTTTGATGAATGTACAGGCTGCTTCCAATATTTAGTTATTATTAGTTTAACTGCTATGAACATGGATATGCATGAATTGATGGGATATTATATTGTATCTTTAACTCTTTTGAGAAGATATGTAGAGGGGGAAGAGCAGAGTCATATGGAATTTCTAGTTTTAGTTGTGTGAGGAGTCTCCATGTTGATTTCCGTAGTGGTTGTACTACTTTACATTCCCACCAAAAGCAGGGTGACACCTTTGTCTCTGCAGCCTCGCCAGTGTTTATTATTGTTTGATCTCTTCATGATGGCCATTCTTTCTGAAATAAGATTTGCATTTCTCTGATGGCCAGAGATGTTGAACATTTGTTCATGTATGTGCTGAACATTCATACTTCTTCTGAAAACAATTGATTCATTCAGTTGCTTATTTTTATTGGATTTTTTCATTTGAGGAGATCTAATATTTTTAGTTAATTATATATTCTAGATATTAGCCCTCCATCAGAAGACTACAGGGCAAAATTTTCTCCCATCCTGTAAGTTGTCTCTTCACTCTTGGTTGTTTTCTTTGTTGTGCAGATTTTTAATTGTTATAATCCTGTTTGGTGATTTGTGACATTATTTCATGTGCAACTGGGGCTCTCTTCAGAAAGTCCTTGCCTGTGCCTATGTCATCAAGGGTTTTACCTATTTTACCTTCCAGCAGATTATTTATGTTTTAATATTTAGGTCTTTGATCAATTTTTGTTTAATTTTTGGTGCTTGGTGAGATATATGTGTATAAACTCAATTTTCTACCTTAGGAATAGCCAGTTTTCCCAGTACCACTTGTTAAAGAGGCTCCCACTCATCCAGTGTGTATTTTTGTCCCATTTGTCAAAGATCAGATGGCTGACTGTGTCTGGGGTTGTTTCTGCACCCTCTATTCTGTTCCATTGATCTACATGTCTATTTTTGTGCCAGTATCATGCTGTTTTTATCACTGTGGCTTTGTAATAAACTTGAAATCTAGGATTGTGATGCTTCCTGTTTGGGTCTTGTTCCCCAAAGTAGCCTTTTCTATTTTTGGTCTTCCTTGTTCCATATGAATTTTAGGACTATTTTTTCTAGTTTTGTAAGGAATGCTGTGGGTATTTTAATTGGGATTGCATTAAATCTATAGATCAACTTTGGAAGTGTGGCCACTTTGACAATATTGGTTCTTCCTATCCAGGAACAGAGTGGTATCTTTCCATTTTCTGATGTTTTTCTGATCTCATTTTTCAGTGTGCTAATTCTTGTTATATAGAGGTCTTCACTTCCTCAGTTAGATTAATTCCTAAGTATGTAATTTTTAAGCTATTGTGAATGGCACTGTTTTCCTAATTTCCTTCCTGGTGAGTTCATTACTGGTATACAGAAACAATTGATTTTGTGTATCGATTTTGTATCCTGCTATCTTGCTACTGTGGCTTGTGTCTAGTTGTCCTCCACCAAAAGCCTCATGCAGTCATAGATGGGCCCTTTCCAGAGATGGCTGAATCTAGAGTGTGTGATCGATTCATGGTGCAGTGCTAGGATTTAAGGGTGGGTGATGACTGAACCAGGTCCACTGATTGTCTTGGTACAGCCCTAATCCCAGTAGCCTGGATGCAATATAAGAGACAGAAAGAGGCTTGCTTGTCTCCTGCTTCTACCCAACATTGAACTGCTTCTCCTCGGCAATGCCTATCTGCCATACCATGCTGCCTTGGAGCCAACCAATTATGGACTGAAACCTCTACAAACTGTGAGCTAAGTAAACCTTTCTCCTTTTAACTTTGGATGTCGATATCTTATCTCAGCCATGAGAGGAAAGTAACTGAGACAGAATTTGATACCAGAGAAGTGGGGTTGTTGCTGTGACTATGCTTGATCATGTGGTTCAGGAGCCTTTGAGACTGGCTTGTGGGAAGAGATTGGAAAGATTCACAGATGCCAGCTGAATAAGTAGAACTAGAATGCCTGATTCTGTACTTGATGGGAGATTCTGGTCAGAGCTCAGAAGACAAGAATTCTGGCAAAGTAATTGTGAGTAAAGAGCAGGTTCAGGAGGTCTCTGCTGGGAAGAAGGACTATATTAACTGTTGGGCTTCAGTCAGTACATACTATGGCTTGGCAGAAAGTTTGTCTGCATTTTGCTCACATCCAGAGGCTGTTTCTAAGACTAAGATTAAGGGTAGAAGACTATTCTTACAGAAGAAATTTCAAAGTCTAATGGTCAGGTGGTGGCATGGCTACTGTTGGGGGCTTTTAGCCAATTTTATATTGAGAATCAAAAGCAAAGATTCCAGTCAAACGGTTTAAAACATTGTGAGTTTAGTCAGAAAGGAAGCTCCAGTAAAGTTGTGACCTGCAAAGTTGGAAGAGAGGAGAAATTGGGCACTGAAAAGACTAGCAAGAAAAAACCAAGTATTTCAGAAGAAGACAACAGAAAACATGGCCTGAAGACATTACAAGAACTAATAGGACCCTAGCCTTGGCAGCCTTAAGGTTTGCAAAGGGAAAAATTTTGCTTTGAGAAGAGAGCCTTAGAGCACCATGTTCTAGAATGTCAGCAATCTAGAGAATTTGTTCCTTGGAGTTGAATGCAGAGTGCACACTTGACCCTACAGCCAAGATAGAAAGAAGTATGGTTACAGCTCCATCTGGCAGCTATCCATGTGGTGGATGGTCCTGGTGTCATCCATATGGCACTAGTTTTCAGTGCACAGAGGAATGCAAGAGATGTGGGATCGGGAAGGCTTCCAACCAGTTTTAGAAGAAGGCCTGGGAGGCCAGGCAGTGTGCTCCTCAGAGGGCAGTGTGTGAAGCTGTGAGTATGAAGCTGAAGGTACAGTGGAGACCCCAAAAATCTGGAGAAGACAGGAACATGGGTCATCTGAGGAAAACTTCAAGGAGGGAACAGAACTGGCCCAAGAGAGGAGCCATGGGAGCTGCAAACACCAGCAGTGCCATAGGGGTTGAGTCCCCCACGCTCTTAGGAGTTCTCACCTTGCCACAGATTGCCTCAGATGCTGAACATGGAACTATAGGACTTAATGTTTACCCTACTGGATTTTGGACTTACTTTGGTTGCTTTCCTTTGTATCCTCCATTTGTACCTTTTTGAATGGAAATGTCTCTCTTGTGCCATTGAATGTTGGAAGTGTTTCACTTTCTTTTCATATGTACAGGGGCTTGCAGTTTAGTTTGCCTTAAATTTGAGAAGACTTGGAATCTAGACTTTTCAGTAATGTTGGAACTATTAGGATTTTGGCAGTTCATGGTGATAGACTAAACGCCTTTTGTACAAAGGGATGTGCATGAGTCTTTAGTAGGGCCAGGGGTAGAATGTCATGGCTATGTCTAAATTTCCGCCAAAAGCCTCATGCAGTCATTGGTGGGGCTTTTCCAGAGGTGGCTGAATCTAGAATGTGTGATTGATTCGTGGTACAATGCTAGGATTAAGGGTGGGTGATTACTAAATCAGTCTACTGATTGGTTTGACACCTCCCTAATCCTGGTAACCTGGATACAATACAAGGGATGGAAAGAGGCTTGTCTTGTCCCTTGCTTGGTTTTGCTGTCTTCTGCTTGCAATGAACTGTTTCTCCTCTGCCACATGCCACCCTCCCTTGAAACTAGCCAACTGTGGACTAAAACCTCAGCAAACTAAGCCAAATAAACTTTTCATCCTTTAACTTTGGGTGTCAGGTATTTTGTCTCAGCACATAGAAAAGTAACTAAGATAGTGCTGAATGTGTTTATTAGTTCTTGGAACCTTTTGGTAGAATTTTTGGCTCTTTGTAAAGAATCAAGTCATCATGCTATCCTTTACTATACATATACCTTTTATTTAGTTCTTTTGCCTGATTGCTGTGCACTGCCAGCCAGGTCCCTTATTTTTCCCTGGGGCTGCTGACCCACTCCACACTTACTTTGTGTTAGTGGAGACTTGTCTTATTTCCCCCAGGAGCTGGGGTTAGCATTCCAGCCTGCTTCCTTTTTTCCCTGTATTGTCTCCAGATTCTCCAGTTTCTCTGTGATTTTCATTTTCCTCTTGGTTCAGTCTTAATTACAGGAGTTTTTCTTCCTTTTCTCTTTGATAAATTGTTTTCCACGTAGTGTGAGTTCAGGTCCTAGAGAGACTGTGATATGCTGCCCTAGTCCTTTCTCCAAATTGTTAAAATTTTGAGACAGGTCTTGATACCTTGCCCAGATGAGACTCTTGTAATCCTTCTTTGGCCCCCATAGTGCTGAGATTATAGCTGTGTGCTACCATGACCAACCTTGTTTTGTTTACTCTATGTCTTCTACATTGTCGTATAAATTTTATAACTAGCCTCATAACTCCAACAAAATCCTCCAGAGAGTTTTGCATTATAAGACAAACTGATGGTTATGATTAATCACTAAAATGTGCTCAGTATCAAAGTAATTAGATGGTCCAGCCTCAACTACCTACAGCGGTATCTCAAATTGGTTAGATGTGTGGAAAATAAATAAGCACCACCCTATGAAGAGCAGTCCTCAAGTAAACCTCAATGCATTGTGTTGCCAGAGAGACTTTGTTACTAGAAGATGTGAGAATATTGGAAGGTTAAGTGTCCGGACCAGGCCCAGGAGATGAATTAATCCACGGCTGCCTTTGACAAACCATGCGATGCTGAAGAGACCATTGCTGAGCCCAAGGAACCTCCCAAAGTTGAGACACTGAGAGCCCTTTAGGGACCCTTATAGCCCTCCCTGCTTTTTGGCTCCAAAACAAGTAAGATTTTTAAAAGCAGAATGTTTGGATTCCTCTTGCTCTTCTACAAAATCTCAATTTTTCTAGAGCTGTACTAGTGCTTTTCAGTGGGAGGAAAGTAAGTCTGGTCTAATTCATGAGGCAGCGTAGGAAGACTTTGTAGCTTCCCATATGATCTCCCTGACCTTTGTGCTGCAGTTTTGTCAAATAGGCAGTGCCGTATGTGAGTACAATAACTTTTGAGCAGGACATGGCGGCACACACCTGTAATTCCAGCATTTGGGAGGCTGAAGCAGGAGGATCACCAGGAGTTCAAGGCCAGCCTGGGCTACATTAGCAAGTTCAAGGCCAGTCTAAACTAATTAATGAGATCTTGTCTTGAAACAAAAACAAAAACACCTTTTACTAAATGTGGTGGCACACAGCCTTAATCCCAGCGCTCTAGAAGTTTGAGACAGGAGGATCAGAAATTTAAACCCAGTCTAGGCAATTAATTGACTTAGCAACAATCTGTTTCAAAATTAAAAACAACAATAACGAAAACAAAAATAATTAAAGGACTGGGGTTGTAACTTATTGCAGAGGCCTTGGTTTCATTCCCCAGGATTGAAAAATGAAAGTTTTGGTCCTGCCACCAACGTATTTTTCTCCTGGCAATGCTCCTTATTGGCACTAGTCTTTTGTTTTCCCTTTTCCAAAACATAGGGCCTCTCATCTTCGTGGGTAGTATTGTTCCAGCTGTAAATTATTTGAGTGTACTGTCTGACTGTCACAAGAAAATATGGAAGTTGTCCTTTTATTATTAATTATGTGACTTTAGGCAAAGCATGTGACCTAAGTTTTATCTGTCAGTTAAACAGAGCAGTCATCATTAACTGCTTCATCCACCACAAGACTTGGGTGCATAAACACACTGTGTGAGCCGTGGACTACAGCATGCAAATCCTGGTCACTCAAGTTGCAAATCATGAATGGCCTTGCCTCTGTGGACCTACCTACATATTTTTAAAATGTATTGAATGAACCCTGTGGTATAGGGTAGCTTCACCATGCTTAGCATGGTACAATTTACTCTGGAATAGAAAGAGGTATAGTTACAATGTCTGTCCCCCAAGGAGATTGTAACGTTAGCAGGTGACCAGGAAATAAGAGAGACACTAACAGCTCGTATTTGGGTGTGCTTTTGAATTTACTGGTTTCCGTCACATGCTTTCTTTCATCTCGTTCTTACTAATAACTCTGCAGTCTGTAAGACAGATGTTCTTGTATCTGTTTTACATGTGACCCAGAAAGCTTAGGCGACTTCACTAAAATTATAAAGCTCATCAATATGGAATTGAACCTGTTATGGTTTGGATCTCCAGTGTCCCCCAAGGATCATATACTGAAGACTTGAATGCTAGTGAGTGGGACTATTCAGGGTGGTGGAACCTTTAGAGGTGGAGCTTAGTGAAAAGAAGTCGGTGGCTGGGTATTTGCCCTGCAGGGGTTTTGGGATCCCTGACCCTTCCTCTTTGCTTCTTGATTGCCATGAAGTGAGCCACCATCCTCTGCATGTGCTCCTGCTGCCATGATGTACCGGACACCAGGCCCAGAACAACAGGGCCAACCAAATGACCATAGACTGCAACCTCTGAAGCCTTGAGCCAACATCAATCGTTCCTCCCTTTAAATTGATTTCCTTAGGTAGTTTGTCACAGTAGCAGAGGGCTGACTAACACAAGACCCAAATACAGATGATCTTCTGACTTCTAAACCAGAAACTATTCTAGTGGCTCTCAAACCTTGGTGTGATTATGACTCATTGAAGGTCTAAGAATCTAACCTTTAACAAATATTTCACATGGTTCCCTTATCGTGATCTGCAGTTTTTTCTCCCATCTATTTACCTTTCTGGCACAGACTAGGAAAAGCAGGCACGCAGCTGCTGTAGTCCACATAACTGGCATGTAGGGTGTAGTGGTCATGAGCACAAATTCTGGAGACAGCCTTGCCTGCTTTTAAACCCTGCTTTTGCTGTGTGCTAACTGGGCAAGTTATGCATCCACTCTGTGCCTACCTTTCCCCATCTACAAAGAGGAATACCAGAACCTTGTGCTGAAGATGAGATAAGTAATCACAAAGTAATTAGAACGATGCCTGGCACCTAACAAGCATCATGTTCTTCCAAAGGGCAAGGTGAACCACAGAAACACTGCCAAGTGACAGCCTTTTGGGACTGCAGAAACCTCACCTATCACCCTGAACAATTCTATTCTCTCTCCTCACAACCACTTGTCCCAGCTTGTAGACCGCCGATTTCTGGTAAGGCCGATGAGAATCAGTTATTGTTTCTTTGCAAAGGAACCAGAAGGTTCCAGGCAACTCTCTAGCTTTAAGTCGACTTTGTGGCTTTATCCCATTTAAATCCACAGTCTCTGGTGGAGGAAATAAACCAACACAGTAAAGCTTGCTGATAGCCACTCCATCTGTATTATGGCACACAATGATGGCTGGAAGTTAAAGGTTTGATATATAGGTCTATTTTTTTATTGCCAGTCCCTGCCCCTGAAGAAAGTATTAAAATTTCCAGATGAGTAACCAAACAATAAATAGATGAGACAGTTGCTGTGAATATCTGATTTTTTGCATAATAATGAGATATTGCTGGATAATGCTCTCTGCCATCCTCAGTTTGTCTAAATTATCATTTTGATTGGTCAAATGCATAAGAAAGATATACCAATAAAGTCGTGTCAAGTGCGCCCTTGTAAATTGATGCAGGATGGAGGTTTCTTTAGGTTTGAGGTGAGGTGGGGGCAGGGAGGACTGGTTCTTCAGTCAGTAACTTTAGGTCGGTGTTTTCTCCAGCCAATTCATAATCAAAAGCATCTGCAATCCTAGCTTCTCCAGGGCCACATGCATAAACATGAGGTAGTTTGTACCTTCTAAGGCCTTGTGTGTTGTTTTTGGAATTGAAAATAAGAACCAAATTCGGAACAGAAAGGTTGTTCCAGGATGTCTGAGATTTGTTTTGTGCAGAACATTTTCCCCTTGAGTCTGTATCCCTTAGACTTCACATCAGAGCGTTGACAGAACTTTTGAATCAGAAAGACCAATCATTAGGAAGCCAGATGTCAGCAAATCCAAACAGCTCTTTTTCCACCTTTAAAAAAATGGAAGAAGTCTACAAGTTCCAAAGTGGGATAAAAACTAAAATTGCCTGAAGTGATTTGACTTGCGACTCCTCTTTCTTCTTGGTTATGTAACACTTGGTTTAGTACATTTGGTAATTCATCCTGCGTTTCATTTTTTTTTTTTTTAAGTTTTTCTTCTGTAGTGTTGCTTGGCTGTTTTCATCCTTTGTTGTTACTTCAGTGTTCCACAGCTCCAGCCGTGGATCCCTGCAGGTTAAGGGCTACGCGTGGACATGATTTCTGTGCCCTGCAGGGCTGCGTATAGCAGGTATTCAGACACACATGCAGCCGTAGCACTCAGACAGCCTAGGTGCTAATCACGTTGCCAGGCTTTGAAATTGTCGATGCAAGAACCAAGCGTAGAATAGTGTAGTGCTTATTATAATTAAATATGGCGTTCCTTTATCAAGCGCCAGCCACACACCAAGCACCATGCAGATGTTAACTCATTTTGCTCATCTCAGCAGAGGAAGCTTCAGTCTGTAGGGGAAAGAACTGAGAATGCTTAGCAGCTGGGCCACGGTGAGAGGGTCAGGCAGTGAACCAGCATCTGGCTAAGACTCTGCTTCTTTCACTGGGCCACACAGCCTTTGTTATTGTCATGATTAAAATGATTTTTTCTTCACAAAGGAACCAGAAGTTTCCAAGCAACTCTCTAGCTTTCAGTCAACTTGGTGGCTTCATATTCCTTTGGCTTTGACCACGGCCGTCCAATCTCTTGGCTTGCTTAGGCCGTCCTAGGTGAAGGGGAAGTCTCTTAGACCCCATACAAAATGTGTAACATAGCTAATACACACAAGTAACGAAACTTCTATTATTTTCTAAATTTTACCTCTATTTTCTATATTTTAACTTACTAAACTATTTTACAAAATGGCAGGTGCTCAAGTGTACTGGTTAAATAGGAAAACTTCCATGTCTGTGTACCAACAATCAATGTCTGTCTTCTCCAGCATGAGTCCGTGGAGGTAGGCTGAGACATTATTATTTTTGGTAATAGGTTTCCATGAGTGACCGTGTGGGGCAGGCACAGCTGATGGAGCAGCACTGGTTAGGGCCCTTGCCTGCACAGAAATAACTCGTCGCCTACACGGGCTGTGTACAAGCACCAAGCAATCAAGTCAGGAAAAATATCACTAAAAATCATAATAATAATGATAAAAATTTACGATCTTGTGGGGCCACTTATGTGCCTGCAGGCAGGAAAAAGAACAAAAGACACATGTAATCTTTTATCTAGGGTTATTTCCCATGCTCATCCTTTTTATTTTATCTATAAAAACATTCTCGTTATGCCTTGTGTCTAGCCGTCCCCTCGTGACCTCATGCAGTCATAGGCGGGGCTCTCGGAGGTGGCTGGGTTTAGTGTGGGGTGTTGGGGTTAAGGCTGCCCGCTCTGGGTGTGGAGTCTGGATAGGGTGCAGGGGACAGGAAGAGGCTGCTGCTTGCTGCTGCTTCACTGCTTTGCTGTCTTCTGCCTGCCACGGACCAATTCTTCTCTGCCATGCCACCCTGCCTTGGGGCCAGCCGATCATGAACTGAAACCTCTACAAACTATGAGCTCAATAAGCCTTTCCTCCACTAACCTTGGGTATGGGTATTTTGTCTCAGCAATGAAAAAAGTAACTAAGACATTTCTCAATAACAAAAGAAATTTTCAGTTGTGGGAAACTCAACATAAAATGTGACCTTGAGGGCTGGGAGTGTAGCTCAGTGGTGAGCACTTGCCTTGCATGAGTAAGGCCCTGGGTTCTGCCCCAAACCTGAAAAACAAAAACAGAAAAAGCAACAGTGAAAAAAGTGAATGAAAACTGAAGCCTGGCGGGGTGGTACACAGCTGTGATCCCAGCGCTCTGGAGGCTGAAGCAGAAGAATCACCAAGAGTTTGAGGCCAACTATGCTACATACCTTATTGTTACTTAAAATAGAGCATTTCACACCCTTGTCAAGAGAGCACGTGTTAAATTCATTTAATTCCAATGTGGAAATATCTTATGGTAATTTGAGTAGGTAAAGATAAGCTACACAAAAGAATCTCAGCTGAGCGATGATCAAAATTCTATTTGGACTTTGTGAACTACCCGACCTATACAAATATATGAGACAGTCTTGTGAGTGACTAGAGAGATACAAGGACATACTGAGGGTATCATAGCCCCTGCATTTCCTTGAAGAAAATCTGGACATCCTCTTGGACTTTAGCCAGATTTCTGGCTCAGTCACCACCTAATACACATAACTGTGACAGTTTATTATGTGCTAATTCATACTCCACATTTTTATATATTTTTTTTATTTTTGGTACCTCGGATCGAACTCACAACCTCGTGCCTGTCAGGCAGGTCCTTAGGCCACTGAGCTAAATCCCTGGCCCTATTTTTTGAGACAGGGTCTTACTATGCAGTTCAGGCTGGCCTTGAACTCACTTTGTAGCCCAGGCTGATCTCAAACTTGTACTCCACATTTTTAGCTTAGATATTGGTAAATATTTTTTTTTAAGATCCAAATAATAAATATGTTAGATTTTTCAGTTGCGCGGTCTCTTTCAAAACTCAATTCTGCTGTAGATAATACAAAAGAGCAACAGACACATGTAAATGCCAGAGAGTATGTAAATGAATACATGTAAATGCCAGAGAGTATGTAAATGAATACATGTAAATGCCAGAGAGTATGTAAATGAATACATGTAAATGCCAGAGAGTATGTAAATGAATACATGTAAATTCCCATAACACTTATTTATGGGCATTGAAATTTGAATTTCATATAGTTTTCATGTGTTGTGGTTATCATTATTTTGATTTTTTTCCCAAGCATTTAGAAATGTCAAAACCATTCTTAGCTCCCAGGCTATACAAAAACAGGTAGCATCTAAATTTGAGTTATAATTTGCTAACTCTTGTCGCAGCTCAAGGCTGCAAACCCATGAGACACAAGAAGAGATGAAAATAGTGTCCCAGATGCAATCATCTGTGCATTCACAGAGAAGTTTCGCTCTACTTTGCATATAAGTTCAGCTATTTTTTATTTGCCCATTTTACTCTAATTTTGAAATAAAGGGATGACATGAATTTCCTAGAATTCATGCTTTTATCTTTTTTATTGTAAAATAAAGAAGAATAGAAATGATGATACAGAATTTCAAAACAAAATAATAGATTAACAATAGCTAATATATTGCATATCTTTATCTTCAAAGTAGTTGCTCAGATTACAAAGCATAGGCATGAAAAACATGATCAAACAATGAAGCCACAACCCATTCTTTTTGATAAACTAACAGAGATTAGTAGTATAATTTTCTATCTTGTATATATATATATATATATATATATATATGTTTTCCCTTTTTTCTTTTCTCTTTTCTCCCATCCCAGTTGTTCTTTCCTTTTAAGCAGTTTCTTCCCCTTTCACTTTCACAATATCTATTGTACATTTTGGATCTTATTTATTCTTTCAGTTTTTTATGCTAGGGAGACAATACAATGTTTACACATGTGAGTTTGATTTATTTCACTTATGTGTATGGTCTCAAGTTGCATCCATTTACCTATAAAAACTTCAATTTATCCTTCTTTGTAGCTGAGTACTACTCCATTGTATAAAAATACCACATCTTTTTTATCCATTCCTCGGTTGATGGGCATTTGGGTTGTTTCCAAGATTTAGCTATTATTACAAATTGTGCTGCTACAAACATGGGTACACCTGTATCGCTGTGGGAAAGTCAATTCTTTTGAATTGAATTTCAATTCTTTGGGGGAAATACCCAGAAGGGGAATAGCTGGGTTGAATGGGGCCTCCAATCCTAGTTTTTTGAGGAATTTCCACACTGATTTCCACAGTGGTTGCACTAGTCTACACTCCCACCAACAGTGGAGAAGAGTTCCTTTTTCCCCACAGCCCCTCCAGCACTCATCATTGGTTGATTTCTTGATGTCAGCCATTCTTTCTGGGGTGACTTGAAATATCAGTATTGTCATGCTTCTATCTTTAAAATTAAAAGATTTAGCTTAAACGCCTGCCTGGCAGGTGCAAGGTTGTGAGTTTGATCCCCGGTGCCACGAAAAAATAAATAAATAAATAAATTGAATTAAAAGGATTTAACCCTTTCAGAGAAGCTTGGAGCCAGCGGCGGGCTTTCCTTGGAGCTGGGGAAGCTCCACAGGCAGCTCCTTGCCCAGCTCAACCTTTGCCTCCCAGCTCCGTAGCCTCTGCTCCCCAACCCCTCAGCGATGCCACCTTTCCACCTCCCCAGGCTGCGGGGCTTGCAGGAAGCCAGCCGGCACAGGAGTTTGGGAAATGGACCTCGTGGGCCAGGGTGTAGAAGAGTGAATTTGGAACTGAGAGAGGAAAAGTAAATAATCACCTCAACATTTCAAGTGACTCGTTGTTTTTGAATGAAGAAACTAAAGTTGAACGTTTCAGTGACTTGCCCAGTACCCT
The DNA here is from genome assembly GCA_004363535.1 of Dasyprocta punctata. NCBI lineage: Eukaryota > Metazoa > Chordata > Mammalia > Rodentia > Dasyproctidae > Dasyprocta > Dasyprocta punctata. The sequence continues at coordinate 141,892 of RJWM01001162.1, forward strand.
CTCTTTAAAAGTTCTTCTGTTCTGGAATCTTAATCCAGTGCCCCAGGATTAGTGCAGCTATTTTTTATTTAGAAGAAGATAGTACCCCAAAAAAAAAATCGCAAGAATATCCTACTACTTCTCCTTGGTAGGCCATTTTATGCTGATTTGCACTATGTTGTATACACCATACAGGGCCACAGTGTGGCCTTGAACACTAAGGACAAAGAAAAAATGTTACTGCGCTGCCAAGTTTATTGGTTCCAAGATGGGATACTTTTATCAGCCCCAGGGAGGCTGGTGGGATTGAATTCCAGTTTCTGTCAAGTGGTTGGGGGCAAAGTTACCTCAATATCACTTTTAAACATCAGCAGAAACTAACAGGAAAATTTCTACTCCAAAGTAGTAGCAGGTTTGATTTCCTTTTCTGTAATAAAGTTGGTAAATGAAAGCAAAACAAGAACTCTTCAAACTGGAGTATCTAAAATCATTGTCTCATAGCTCAGGGAATAGCTCGGTGGTAGAGTATATACTTAGCATGGGCAAAGCCCTGGGTTCAATCCCCAGCACTCCAAAAATACATAAAAAATAAAGGTGTCTTTTCCCACTGTCCCTGTATAGGCTTTTGAGCCCCAGGGAAAATAGATGATCATGGATACAGAATAAAGGAAGAAATGCCCCCAGTCTGGAAGTGGAGGTGGCAGGAATGACTGAATCACGGCCCTAGGACTCCTGGCAGAGTATATCCAGTGCAAAGAGATCAAAAGATCCTGGGTGCAAAACTTTATGTAGCAAGTGCAGCCACCAATCCAGGGTGAGACAAGCAAGACTGGAGGGTGAGCCTTCCCAGCGTGATCCACGCCAAACGCACAGGCACAGCACTGACTAAGAAAGGCTGCGACTCAGTCAGCGCACCTGCGCGGGAAACAAACGCAGCTTCCTCGGGACTCAGCCGCGGCCGCGGCCTGTGATCCAAGCACAGACACACCGCATGCTTCAAACGCACACTTAGAAAAGTACACCAGCGTCAGCCTCCTCGGAGTCAGGTGGAAAAAAGACACCAGTATCCAAACATGCTTTAGCAACCCCAAAGAAATTTGAGCACTAAGAGAAGGCCCCTTGCTTGATTTTCATATTAACTGCCCTCAGTCTTGGAATATTTGAGTTCATTGTCCATGGTGATTGAACATAGCCTAAGGTCATTTTCTTGATGGGCGGACATGCCACTGTTTGATTGATTTGGGGATATGATTTGAGATCAAAGATTGAAAATTGCTAAGGACCGGCAGAGAGGGGTGTTTGTTCTGCTGAACCCTCCCCTTGTACACATAAGTTAAACAGAAGGCAGGAGTAAAATGCCAGTTAGTGGAATATAACTCACAGCAGGCTAGGGAAGCAAGAGAAGAAACAGAGAATGAGCAGACTGGCAGCTGCACGCAGCACTGTGTTTCTGAAGACTGGAGGTGGTATCACTCTTTCCACAGCTTGCTATGGCTCTTGAGTCTGAAAAATCGTGGGGGCTGCTGCCTTTAGGAATAAAATTATCCCTAAATTAAATTGGCTTTTATTGGGAAACCACTGGGCATTGATAGCACTCTCTGTCTGGGTAATCATCAGTAAACTAGTTAGAAGTCCCTCTGCCTCAATACTCCCCACTATTGGGGCCAGGGATTTAGCTCAGTGGTACAAACACCGGCCTGGTAAGCATGAGGTCATGAGTTTGATCCCCAGTGCCCCCCAAAAAGAAAAAAACATCCCAACTGTAAAACAAGGATAATCAGAAGGACCTGCTGCATAAAGTTGTTCATACAATTAAATGAATTGTTTTCAAAAAGTGTTGAATAGTTTCTATGACACAGGAAATGTTACTAGACATTTATTCAATGTTCTAAAGTAGGAAGTTCTTTAGGAAGTAGCCAGCAGCCTTCCTAGGCTGGGAGTGGGCGGAGCTACGGAGCCTTTGAGGTAGGCTGGCGGGAGAAGAAAACCCAAGGCCTCCTGATCCTGCAGTTCTGGTTATCTTTATGTGCTTGGCTGCCACACTGTTTCCTGTAGATTCCTTTCAGCAGTCTTAGTAACAGCTTGTCAACACTGTGTCTTAAAATCTGCGAAGAGGCCCACTTTGTACAATATGCAAAAGAGAAGCAACTGTTTCTCCTAACTCTTTCCCCCTCCTACCAAATTACCTGTGTCATGCAGCAGAGACCAGGAGGGCAGGGAGTGAAAACTGGATGTGGTGGTGTGTGCCTGTAATCTCAGCTATTCAGGAGGCTGAGGCAAGAAGATCACACGTTCAAGACCAGGCCTGGGGAACTTAGGGAGACTGTGTCCCAAAATAGATAAATAAAAAGGGGCGTAGGGGTTGTTCAATCTGCACTATAAATAAGCAAACAAATAATAGAAAAACATACCTTTTCTTGGCTAGTCTGCAACTTATCTGAGAGCTTAATGCTAAATTCCACTCTGGCAAAAGAGTCTCTGATAGCTGTTCACAGCGTTCCACTTCTCCATCTCAAACAATAATAGTAACCTAACTTCGCAGGATCTTCTGATGCATTTTAATCAACAGTACTCTGCTTGATTGTTGAGACAAGCCCCAGAGAAACCATGATTGTCCCATATAAGCCATGGGTAACTAAGGGCCAGACACACCTGCTTTGACTCGTTTAGCTAACCTAATAAAGCTGAGACTCCGATTCAGGTCTTCAGGTCAAGACACTTCCTCGGAAGACCTCATTACCAATGTTTGCGGCAGATGACGCGTGGTGCTGTTTGTTAAGTTGGATTGAATCACTCTGAGTCATACTGGTTTGAAGTGAATGAGAAGGCCGTGTGGTGAAATGGGGTGTGATATAAAGGACCACACTCCAGAGACCTTTCAGCTTCTCCTTTTCCTCCTCATCTTCCTCCCCTCCCTTGTATTTTTCCTCTGTATGAAGGAGAAGGTAGAGATCGTTCCAGGGGATGGCGGTTGAAGAAGTGCGGACACTGGGAAAGCAGTTGGCAACAAAGCACCTTGGTTTCATGATTTTTTTCCCCACTATTGAGAAACAGTGACTCCAAGTCAAGAGGATGATATATTTGAATCTTAGCCACCAGTTACAGCACTTTCCTGGGGTGGGCAATGGACATATTCCTTTTTCTAGGTCTATTCTGAACTCATACACTGTGAAGCCACTTTACTAGAAATAAATAAGAACTCAAAAATCTGGAGTGGGGAGGTCAGACAAAACACTGTCATTTAAGAAAGCTCTAAATGGGACATTACAACAAGGACTCCAGGTCCCCAAACCCCCATCTTGGGAATCAGCCACCTCAAAGCAGCCGGAGAATTAGAACCATCCACACTGGTAGTGACCTGTGCTTTTCAGAATGGACGAAGTCTGCCTATAGGTTGGGGAAAGGTGTCAGGGCTTTAGAAATGCAGATGATTTTTCTGAAGATCTGAAATTGAAAAATGACCATTTTCCTCTAGTTTAGCAAAATGCTCAGAAACCTCCCTCCACTTAAAAGAGATATTGGATGCAATGGCGCATGAACTGTCTTACAATCAATCAGGTGCCCGCTTGTTATCAGTGAAAACCATCATGTCAGTATTCTCCTGACTTCTTTGGTTTCGCATTCATCTGGCATCTGTGACAGTACCGCACTTTGGTTTCACTTTCAGAACCCCAGTCTGGTGTTCTGATGCGGATAAAAGAATATATCAGCGGGATTCACCAAAGGAAGTGAAATAGAGGAATCCGTTCACCCAGGATCTCTCAGGGCCTTTCCAACGCTACCATTCAATGTATTTGTGATTTTAAGTCAAGGCAAAATTGCTGTGAGTCATAGGGCAGATAGCAAAAGAAACATAAGACCCAAAGCTGAAATCCTAAATTAACTTACAGACTGAATTTGCTGGAAGCTGTTGGGAAACTCAGTATACCAAAGCTAAGGTATTTTGCATCACTGAAAACAGAGGTCAATTAGGTGTAAAAGATGTTCACTGCAATAGTCTTGTAGTAGCAAAAAGAAGCAAACAAACAAATAAACAAAACATAAAAATAATCCTGAATTCCCCAACTAGAATTCCCCACAGGTATGTGGTCTGACTATTAAAATCAGTGGTTATGAAAACTATGTAACTGCCTGAGACAATACTTAGGATATAATGCTGGGGCAATGCAGAAATTCGAGAAATAAAAATGGATTACACTAATAACCATGGAAATACTGGAAAGAGAATGAATTCACTCTGATGACGCATAGGGAAAGTGTAGAAAATTTTCTATAGCGTTTTTACAGTAAAACAATATTTCTATATAAAATAGAAGAAAACCAGCTAGAAATCAGTGTGAACTTCTGCAGTGAATTTCAGTAACTATTTTACCCGATGATTTAATGATTTGTGTAGCACTATGTTATGTGTGTGGTGCTGGAGGTTGAACCTAGGACCTCAGGCATGCCAGACAACCACTCTACCACTGAGCACCAGGCCCAGCATCCGTCAGTTTTAAGAATTAGATAACATTTGGCTACACAGTAAAGAATAATCAGCAGTATAGTTAATCAAATTGTTGTTTATATTTTGATGTCATAGTTAATCATTGTCCTTTTCTTGTTTTATGGGAAGGTTCCTCTTTCATTAAAGCCAGCAACATCCAGAAGTAAATTTAAATGCATTCATACGTTTTACTCTGACAGTCAGTCTCACAGCAGAAACCTGGTCTGTCTACATTCTCATTCACTGATGCCTGAAACAAAAGAAGAGAATTTTGTTTGTTTGTTTGTTTGTTTGTTTTGGAGAATATAATTTTTACCTAAGCTAAACCCACAGAACCATTTCCAGCACCCCCAGTCATTCCATTATCAAGCTGTTTTTATGTGATAGGGAACAGGAATCAGCAAGCACTGTAAAGACATGACCGAGACAATCTGCCAGACCAGACTGAAACGCTTGTCCTTCCTTATCTCCCTCCCTGGGCCTCCGCTGCCCCTTCCCTCTCCGCCAAAACACAGCACAAAAAATTCACACTGTTACAGCCTTCTAGGCAGTCATGGAACTATTTAACTCATTCTGAGTAATCCACTGAGCTTGGGAGCATTGGGTTTGAGTCATTTTGTCTCCAATATGAAATCATGCCAGAGATCTTGAGACAAAACATGATTTTTTTCCTGTGGCTGACGTAACTATCGTCGACATGAAACTTGTCGACAATTATTTGATTGCTGTGCATAGATCTCTGGTATATCTCACGTATGGAGTGGGTGACATGTGCTGTTGGTATTTCTGGGGGGTGCACTGTTCTGCTCATTCGGTGGTAGGCAGGTCTGGTAGGGAGCTCAGATGCTTGGAGATTTTCTGTTGTGTGAAAACATGCTTGGCTGTAATGTCTCTCCAAGGAGCTGCCCTAATTAATGTGAAACACTCTAGATACTATTGAATAAATACTAAGCTTCTTGTAAGTGGCACAAAATTAAGATCTGGTTTTGAATTGTTTTTCTATGTGCTACTATGTGCTAGAATCATCAAATACATTCTATCTCCTGAAAAAGAGAGAAATCTGTAGCCAAAGCAGAATTTGGAAACAGTTATTTCCGCAAACCAACAACTCTTTCTGTACTGTATACCTTGGTAAACCCAGAGGAAATACTCTGGGGAAGAAATTAACTGAGTAAATAAAAATATACAGGCTGCAGAGCATGAATTAAAATCACAATGTCGCCAAACAACAGATACATAAAGAATGCTTTTCATCTGTGAACTTAATCTGCTCTAATTAATGCTCTGAGAGTTTGTTCCTTCAAAAGCCTGCAACTGATTTGACATCAGTTATTTGCAGACACGGGCAAAAGGAGGCTGTCCCAAAGAAGAACCTTTTGTCCAGATATTTCTGATGCTCTGGAAGGAAACTCTTACAAGAAAGGTTTTATTTAAACAACTCCAATTTTTCATGGATAATTTCTGATTGGTTTATTATTAGTTCCGGTAGCTTTGATGGCTTCTGGTTATAAAACCAATGACTATTTCTTCAACATTCTTTTTTAAAATCTGGAAGTCTGCGCTCCTCCCCTTCCATCTTCCCATTCCCAGCTCCAGGCACCAATCCCAAGAATTAAACCAAGATTGTAAATATAACTTTATAAATTTTAAAAATAAAATTTAAAGTGTAAAACGTGCCAGTGTTCCTGCGAAGTAGCATAAGACAAAAAGAAGGCACTAGAACAGCTCTCCAAGACCTTCTCATTCAGAGTAGATCTCATTTATATTTCAAGTTTGAAGAAAAATTAATTAATTCTTCTCCAAACTTACCTCAGAAGCTAAGATATTGCCCTCTTTGTTTTTTCCTACTTGGTCTCTAGCAGCAACTCTACTAGTTGCTGTAAACTTTCTAAGATAGTGACACATACAAGTCTATGAAGTTCACCAAGGCAAAACGCAGCAGTAGAAGACACAGGACAGAAGGGGTCCATTCCCACAAGATCATCTCAATGACCCTAACATATGTGGCTTGGTCTCCCTCTGGATGGAAAATGAGAGTGTGGAAGAATTCTGGCTTGGAAATGGCTACCTGTGGGCGTCCAGCCTTTTAGCTTACCTGGGCCTCATTGAGTGAAGAATTATCTTGGGCCACATATAAAATAAATAATATACTAAATAACAAGGCTTATTTTGTTTTTATATTTTTTATTGTCATATTTTTTAAAGAGAGTAAGTGGCCCATGGGCCATGGGTTGGAATCTAACCAGGGAGTATCTCCTCTCCTGATTTTAACATAGTCTGTCTAACCATCACTCTGCTCAGATACATAGCTAGCAGAGTGCAAAGATGTGCAAGAGAAAGAGAAAAAAGTTCACAGTGGTGAGAAGACAGAGATGGACAGTGAGAGACAGAGCAGGTGAGGCTGGGAGCTCAGCTTTCCAGTCTGCTGTGTCACCAGTGAACTCGTGGTGGAGAGAAGGACACCGGACCACACTGCTGTGATTCTGATCTTGGGAAACAAGCTGTGCATGTAACCGGGGCCAACACCGAGGCAAGCAACCAGGAGACGTGTATAATGTGATGATGTTTATATTGCTGTGGATGAAGATTTGCTTAAATCAAACCTATTATCTCAGACCTGCATGCTCATTAATCACCAAGAGTTCCTTGGGAATCCCAGATCCCGTATTGCCCGCCCCCCACTTGCTCCCCACCCCAGCCCCCTTTTCAGAAGCCAGGGGATGCCTGCGTCTTGCACTGTAGTGCAAACAGATCCCTGCAAAGAGAGAGGAAGATAAAATGAATTTAAATTCCAAAGGGGTTCCAATGCTGGTTTCCTAGTCCCCGAGTCAGCAATGTGTTTGTGAAAATTCAGCCTTTTTGTCTCCCAGTAAAAAGGAGCTAAATCTACATCGGTGGCCCAGTCTCGGGTTGCTATTCTTTGCATTTTCTATCCGAGTGAATGAGAGTGAATGAAGTGGCCTGGACCCTTCATTTGATCTACTCAATTGCATAAAGTGACAGAATTCTAATATATTTGTTTAATGCTCTTCAATGGGCTTTCACTTTTTTGCTTGCCAATGAAGCATCGCTGGGCAAAGTTGGGTCCCACTCTAACACTGGGACATATTTCATAACTCAGGCCACGATTGGAAGTGGTTTTGAGAGAAGTTTTAGGCTCAAAAAGTAGGAAATAAAGAAACAGATGTGAAGTTATTGTAAATTCCTAGAGTGGGCTCTGGGGCTATTGTGCCCCCACGGCGGGCGGTCCAGGGTCTGTCCCTTTCATGCTGTAATTGAAACATATTAATTAGATAATTTGTTGTTAGTTTAAACGAAACAAATGCAGCCCCTTTGAGGCTTCACAGCCGGTGGGTTGGGTTGTTTTTGTTTTGTTTTTGTTTGGGTGTCTCCGTGCATACGTAGCTTTTAGAAGAAAAAGAAACTTAATTGACATTTATATTAAGAGTTTAAGAACAGATCCCCACTTTTTCAGATTCTTAACTGGATGCCCGTGACAAAAATTCTCAGTTGTAAAAGTAGAAACAGTTCCTGCCCCTTCCACTGCACCACTTTTCTATCTCTAACCTGGTATAAACCTGGCAAAATCCACAGTCTGGATCTTTCCCCCTCCCCCTTCCCCTCCCCCTCCCCTAGTCTTACCCTACTTGAGCTCCAGGCTAGACTCATGCTTCCAGGATACTTGGTGTTCTTATCCATTTAGAGGACTTAAACTCACGACGATCATATTTAAGTCCCTCTGAGGCTACTGTACTACTAGCTGCCTGCCTTCGAGTCTTCAGGCTTCTCCAAGCCCCCAAATCAGCCAGGAGGAACAGTGAGAACTTCTACAGCTCCCTTCTTCAGAAAGTGCTCAAAATCCATCCATTGTGTAAGCAGTTCCTCAAATCACAGAAAAAGCTGTTCTAAAATACAATGAAATACAGGACTATGTTGAAGAAGAACCAGAAGGAACAGCATAACTAGCCAAGCTTCCAAGTCCAAAACATAAATTAAAAAACATACTACTGTCCACATTGATAAAATAGAAAATAATGTACCTTATCTTGACTGGTGTGCAGGTTGTGCGCACGCGTACACACACACACACACACACACACACACCCCTTCCCACTGCCCTGTGTTGTCTTCTCCAGTTTTATTTTAAAGCCCTGGGTGTTGACTTTGGACTTGAGCCAGGTGAAAAGATTTAACGTGACAAAGACAACCACTGAAGGTATCATAGTTATAAACTTCCTTACTTATGGAGCACTTCAGCCAAATGGGGCACAAGTCTCAAAGCTGGGGGCCAGGTGAAGGTAGGGATGGGGTTAGTCAGGGCCTTGTGTGTTTGGGCTGCCTTTGGATTTCTGATCCAGACCAAAGTATCATCAATGAGTTTGTGTTTGGGTTTGTTTTCTTTTTTCTTTTTACTTTACTCATTCAATTTGTCTTGGGAAAAGATGCCTGCAGTGGTGAAAGGAGGGCTCACAATGCCCAGGCTACTTCATTCTTTGCAGTATGCCATGACGGACTTACCAGCTGAGAAGAGCATTTTCAGATACTGAGTTGGAATTTCTCCTTTGCCAAAAATCAGAAGTAGGATCTGCTCCCTGTTTGCCTACATGCATTACATGTGTATATGTGCACATCACCTACCTCTAAATTCTGGCACCTATTAGAGGAGGAAGAGTTTCCCTATCTAAAGGAAGGATGATGTATAAAATGTTCTAGGCCCATGGCAGCTCTTTATCCTTCCTTCGCCCCCAGCTCAAATTCAGTGTTACTAAATTTGATTCGATTGGAATATTCCAGAGACGGTCTTCATTTTAGGTTGAAGGTAACTGCAAATGGCTTTACTTTTAAAAAATGTAGATGATTTCTTGTCGAGAACTAAGTTTCAAGAGTTTCCTGACCCAGGGGTGGCTAAGTTTTTCAGACCTTCTTTGGCTGATCGTGTTGATATAATTGTGAATTGGGCTTGATGAATGAGTTTATTTGTCCCCTGTCTGACGAGCTTTAGAAGCTTCATGCATTTTAATCAGTCCAATGATTCATTTATTTTCCACTCCCCCCACCCTTTTTGGCTGTGTGTGGGATCCTTCCTTGAAAAACAAATGGTCACAATGGATTAATTACCCTTTGCATTAATCCTAAATTATTTTCCAGGTAACTCACTACATATACGATAGTCACAGGTGCTAAGGGTCCTCCTTACGGACTGACTGGATTGCACACTCTCTGTGGCCTCCACTGGGCTGCACAAGGGTCCCTTGTTTAATCATTTTACACAGTACAGTGTTAATCCCCATATAAGTTTCTCTTTGTCTTGTAACTTCATTAGTTGAATACACACCTCACTCTGGAAATCTTGTGACCCCTTTAATAAAGTGTCACTTAGTCTTGAACTGTAAATTCTCGGCAAATTTTAATTTTCTGCAAAAAAAAAAAAAATCTGAAGAGAAGCAAGTACTTACAGCCAGGCATTTAAACAAACTTCATTTGAGGCTTCAGAATAAATACGTCAAGTATTATTTCTACACATGAAGGAGTGGAAGAAATCAACCCCATTCAAAGTGAGCAGGTTTCTTGGCATGTAAGGTAAGCCATTAGGTAGGTTCTTGAAAAAGAAAATTTCCACAGCTGCAATAATTTCAAGGACCAAGAAAATGAATTTTTCCCTCCAAATAAGATGCATCAGAATATAAGTATTGAGTTAAGTAAGTCTGGTTTTACTTTTTAAATCTCCCTCTACCTGATGTCTACACAAACCTTATAATTATGTAAGTGCTACATATTTCATAATATGTATATTTTAAGATAGACAAAAATACATGTAAAGTACTATATTTTTTCAGTAACAGTTTTTTTAAGCACTACACCTGTGCATCTGATTTATAATAGAAATACTTTGCTTCCTCTTTCCCTATACACAGATATGTTCAAGAGTCCATCTGCATGATTCCTCTCACGTTTTGGAAGTACACTCACGAGGAGGTTAGACTCTTCACAATACAGTGTGAAGAAGGAAAAGTACTCATAGCGCAGAAGCCACACTTAGGGAAGCACTCCGTCCATCTTCTGTCAAGTTGTCCTCTGCAGCAAACTCTCCAAAAACACACAGAACTAAAATTTGAATTTACATATTTTAATGAGAAAATATTATTTAGACTAGGTCATAATTTAATGTAGACACCTTTTTAAAATTCTTTGTCTTGAAACAGGCATGCTGGGAACAAGAACATCAATATTTAAAATGCCATGCTAATTCTGTACAGGGAGGAAGCAAAATGAAAGGTAAAATTTTACAGCTTTGATTAACTACAATTTTTTTTTTTAATTTAAGCAGGTCACACCAGAACAAACAGTTTCTTTTCCAGCAAATTACCTAAGAATCTAAAGGAATATAGCCAACAAAAGTGCATTTTACACAGTGTATAATCATTCCTATGCACAACTATTTACATCTCTTTGCAGCCCTTTTAGCTTTAAGGAAAAGCTCTTTTAACAAACAGAAAGGCTGGTCCAGCGGAAAACTATCTGTTGACACCCTCTTCCTGTTATCAGTGGTCTTAGCTAAACTCTTCAGGCTGGCCCTTGGTACATTCTTGGTTTGGGCTTATTTCGTCTTTCTTTCTTCTTTTCTTCCTTCCTTTTTTCTTCTTTCTTTTTTTCCGTCCATAAAATAAATAGCTAAGAAAGTTTCTAAGTAATAAGAAAGTGAACATCCCAATTAACTTTCCCATCCCCCCTTCCCCTCCCTTCAACCTGGCCAGAAAGGAAGAGTAAACATTCACATTACAACAGGTACTTGTAAAGTGGGCTTTGCCCACTCGCCCGCCCGCCCACCAAGACAGAGTCAAGTGCACTGTTTACAGCTTACCGGGCGCTTTGTAAACAATACAAGGTTACTTTTAGCTTTATTTTGCTCCTGAGGAGGACAAAGGCCCCTTTCTCAGGTTAGCAGCCTCTCTCCTAACACCAGGGCCCGGAGCCTCAGGCAGAAAACAAAACCCAAAACAAAACAACAAAAAAGATCTCGTCCAGGCGCTGAGGAGCTGGGCCGGGCCGCAGCCGGGACGCCTGAGGGGCAGAGGCGAGCAGCTAGGAAGACGCGCGCGCCTCTCCCCGCAGACTCGCAGACCTCGGGGAGCCGCTCCGGGGACCCCTGGGCCGGTTTCTCCAGGGTCGCAGCTGCGCAGGGTCCGGAGCTTTGCGTGGCCGGGCTCCCCTCCAGTCCGGTGGGGGGCGGCGCGCTCAGGTTTCGGGGTTGTAGGGGCGAAGATGACTCCCGTGCGCCTCGGGCAAATTTGAATTTTGTCTCCTAGGGTCCAAAACAAAACAAACGCAAAGTTCTGGGAGAGAGGGAGTGGCCGCAGGCGGACTCCGCCGGTCGGGGCCGCGGCCGAGGGGGCGGAAAGCGGTGCGGTGTGCGCCGGGGTGGCCGGGAGAGGACCTGGGGCGGGCGCGGCTGCCGCGGTCAGTGCACCGCCACGGATAGCAGAGCGGAGGCCGGGCTGGTGAGCGTCTCGCTGGGCGTGGCGGGGCTGCTTTGGCTGGTGGCCGTCTGCGAGGACGTGGGGCTGAGCGAGGGCGGCGAGTTCGAGAGCAGCGTGGGGATGGGCGCGGGCAGCGCGGGAAGCGCGGGCACCGCGGCCGGCGCGGGTTTGATGGGCACGGGGATGGCGGGCAGCGTCTGGCCCGCCGCGTGGCACAGCGGCTTCAGCGGCACCCCGTAGGCGCTGTAGTCGCCGCTCGCCATGGAGATCGGGGCGGCTGAGTCGATCATGCCCGCCGAGCTGTACACGTGCGGCCAGCCCGCGCCCAGCGAGCTGCCCATGCTCGTCAGCTGGTTGGGGAGCGGGTAGGCCGCGGGCACCGGCTGCATGGCGGAGAAGGCCAGGCCCCCGGGCATCTTGTACTCCCGCGCGATGATGTTCTCGATGGCGAACGGGTGCTTGAAGCCCGAGGGCTGCGCCACGCCGCCCAGGTTGTAGGCGGCCGCGGGCATCTGTGGCAGGTGCGTGCCCGAGGCGGCGAGCGCGCTGAGCCTCAGCTTGGCCTGCTGCTGCAGGTACTGCGCCGCGTCGGCCGGCTTGCTGGGCGCCAGGTGGTCGGATTTGAGCACCTTGAAGCGCTTGCGGCGCCGCAGGAAGCTGCCGTTCTCAAACATGTCCCCGCAGCTGGGGTGCAGCGCCCAGAAGCTGCCCTTGCCGGGCTGGTCCGGCCGCCGCGGGATCTTGATGAAGCAGTCGTTGAAGGAGAGGTTGTGGCGCAGGCTGTTCTGCCAGCGCTGCGTGTTCTCCCGGTAGTAGGGGAAGCGCTCCATGATGAACTTGTAGATCTCGCTCAGCGGCAGCATCTTCTCTGGCGAGCTCTGGATGGCCATGGCGGTCAGCGAGATGTACGAGTAGGGCGGCTTCTGGTCGCTGTACGTGTTGCGGCCCGGCCGAGGCATCTTCGGGTTCGCCCCCTTCTCGCTCGGGGTCCGCGCGGGACGGCGGGGTGGTCGGATCTGAGAAGGGGGTGGCAGGGAGGGGAGGGTGGCGTGGATGCGCAGGGACCCCGCGCGCTCAGAGGGCTGGGGAGGCTGTCCTCCGGCCTGGCCCGCGCGCGCTCCAGCCTCCAACTTTGCGCCCTGAACTGGACCCGGCCGGGGCGCGCGGGAGGGGAAGCGGGCGAGTGGCACCAAGGTAGCGGGAAAACCAGCGGGGCCCGGAGCGAGGACTGGGGCAGGCACTACACCGACAGCTGCTCACCTTAAAGTTGCTCCAAGTTGCGCGTCCGCATCTGGATGGCCCCTCGGGTCTCCGTGTCGCTCTCAGCGCACGGCCCCAGCGCAGCGTCCGGATCAGGACCAGCTGCACGCGGACCTGGGCTCCGGAGCTCCGCACTGCAGCACCCTGCGCCGCCGGGTCCGGGCGGTGCGTCCCACGGGCGGCAGAGCTGGGCGGCGGCGTCCGGGTCCGGGCGCGGACTTGGGCAGCGGCAGCCTCGGGACTTGGGAGGGCGCTGCTGTGGGCTCCGCGGCGGCGCTGAGCTAGGTGGCTGCCTCCATGTCCTCCCTCGCACCATCTGATAGTTTTAAGCGGTGACAGGAGCAGAAAAGACCCCTGTAGCGGCGGTTCATTAATGTGCCACTTCTTAGCTATCATATGACAATCGCCTTGGGAGGAGGAGGAGGAGGAGAAGGAGGAGGGAGAAAGGGGGGCGCGGGGGCTGTCGAGGGAGGGACTGCGCAGGGAGAGCGCCCGGCCGGCTCTAGTTCCTCTCACACCTATTTACACGGACACCTTGGCCAATAGGAATCACTTCCAGCCCCAGAGCCGGGCCCACTGGCAGGGAGCGGGGCGCGCGGAGCGGAGGTACGAGGCGGCCGGCGCGTGGAGCAGGGAGCCCGGCGACCACTGGCGCACAGACGGAGCCGCCGCGCAGATGATGTGCCCGGCTGGGGAATTCCGTTTCCTCCGCATTGTATCCGGTTTGTATTGTTAACCAGCGTCAGGCACGGCTTCTCTGGGCATTCCCGGGGGTTAGCTGCTTGGGTTGCTAGGGTGGGAACATACCGTTCCCCAGTCCGCTGAGGGCAGGCCCAAGTTTGATTCGACCTTCCTGACCTGCTACTTTAGCTCTGTACAGTTTGGGGGTATGTAGCTTTAAAAAAAAAAAGTGACGAGGGTTTTAAAAATGAAACAGGCAATGAAACAGCCCCATGTAAGAGCCCGTTGTAAATGTATTGACCACATAAAAAAAAAAATAGTCTATCTGGGCCGAGAGGCAAGGTCTCTGCATTCAAAGCTTCCCAGCGGATGGCACAGTGCGGGGCGCTGGGGCGGACCTGGGAGGCCCGGAGTTGGACTCGGTCCCCAAGCGGCGGCGGCCTCTGGCTTTCCCCGGGCGGGCGCTTTGAAACTTTAGGTCGCAGGCATTTCCGGGAAGTTCTCGAGTTTGCATTTTACAGCCGCCCCACAACACACACACACACACACACACACACACACACACACACACACACACACACACACCCTCCCTAACACATTAAGAATTTATTTAGGGCTTAGAGAGACCAGCAGAAAGCCACCTGCAGTACCATTAAAACACTAGTACTTTTTTGTTTTTTTTTTGGTCTGGGGGAGGTGTGTGCCTCGGGTCATTCCGCCCCCCACCCCGTGCTTCTAGCAGGCTCCTTTCGGTTCGGATTTGCCTTGGGAAGGTTAAGTGAATCATTATTATCATCATTATTATCATCATCCTCTCCTCGTCCTCGTCATCATCATCATACTGCTATGAACTAGTGAGTCGGCGCCGCCCGCGTGCGCACAGTCAGAGTAGGCGCCGGGCGTTCCCACGCGGTTCTACATGCTCTCCGACCTCCAGGGTTCTAAAGCGAAATTCATTTTACCGTGTTGTTTAAAACTCACTACCCACAGCCTACACGGAGTCATCTTCACAGTCCGGAAACGTGAGCGCTCCCCCGTCCGGGGAGGTGGTGGCGAGGAGCTCTGGGTGTGACGTTTCGTTTTGATACTTTAAGTGATATTAGAGTATTGTTAGTGGAGTTGTTTGGGATTAGCGCGCGCGCGCGCGCACACACACACACAAAAGATCCTTCAGGGCGCGCAGTTCCGGAGGTGGTCAATAACTCACCAAAACGTAACTTAAACACGATGAATTTTGGAGATTAAACAATTTCATTAATATTGAAATGGGTCTCGAGTCTGAGTTGCCTTGCTTGAGATGCAAGCGCACGTTTTTCAATATTAACAGAAGTGCTTGAAAAAAAAGAATGTCACCTTCTTAATTCGGAAAATATAACCGGGAGGAGGAGGTGGGTGCGAGGTGGGGGTGGGGCGCTGACCCGCCTCTGGGGGCACCGCTGCGGCCCGGCTGATACGCGCATATAGCCCTCCTCGGAGAAGTAAACCAGCCGGGACTTGGGCGGAAGCGCGCAGAGCTGGGCCCTGGCGGCCCTGCTGGCTTGGGTGCGCGGGCTCTGGTCGGAAGGAGGCATGGTTGTGGGGGGTACTTGGCGGGCCGCAGTCGGCTGGAGGGTCCCGGGATGGGAGGGGAGGGCCTGGAGAACCCAAAGAGGTGAGGAGCTCCAGGGGACGCGTGAGGACGCAGGGAAGGCTTGTGTTTTACAGAATGTAAAGGTGCTGGTCTGAGTCTTTCTTGCTTCAGACTCCAGCTGGCCTCAGAGGTATGAAGCCGAGTTTTTGTGAAAGGTCAAGGCAGCAGCGCTCCTGGGGTGAAAAGGTACCAGTGGAGGGCCCCAGGCATTTGGGGGTATTCTTTCAGCAAACATGCACCAGCTCATACTGAAACATAAAGACTTAGGGTGGCCGGATCAGAGCTGGTGAGCCCGGGAATGAAAGGTCTCCCAGTGACAGCCCCTAGGGTCTTTTCTACTACCGGGTCTGGGTTCCCATTGAATCAGATTGGGGAATCTCGAGGGAACAGCGTTTTCGCATTGTAACAATTGGCATTTGGTTGCCCTTGCAGAGGACCATTGTATGGCTGTCGAAACCATTGCTCAGAGTAAACAGGAGATTAACTAAAGTGTAAGAGTGGAAACGTTCGGGTTAAACACACACACAAGTTGGAATAAATCTTTGTCCATCTCCCCGGGGAAATTGTCACCACCAGGTTTGGGACACGCAGTGATACACGTAGGAGGATCCCTCGGAGTTTGGCTACTGTAGGACTAGGAATTGAGCCACGTTGCCCTTGCCCGGGATTAATGAAGTAAATCGTACAGAATAGCACAAATTTGCCTTGCCAGACGCGGAAAGTTGCGAAATACCCATTGAAAACAGTGCTTTGCTACAAAGTTACATATCGGTTGCTGCGGGAGGTCTGCTAAGCTAGAGGGAGGGAGGGAAGCTTTGCATGCTATTTACAGCATTTTAAGACTGGTATTATAAAGAGGAGGAGGGGAAGAGCACTTTCCAGAAATCTTGAAAAGTGCATCAGAGTCTATTGTACAGAACCCAAAGCAAACAGACATGGAGGGGCACATCCGACCCGGAGGCTTAGAGAGTTGTTGGGAAAACTGTATAAAATACACATAAGTCAATTATACCCATGTGCAAACCAAATGGAAATCTCTTTCGTGCAATAGCCATTCATCGCCTCCGCAAAGCTCGCCACCGACCACCTTTCTGCTTGGAGAGTTCGCAATAGCCTCTTTTCCCACAAGCTGGACCACACACGGCTACAGATTTCGTAATAATTTATGCTAATTTCCCTTCATAAATCCACAATTCGCTTCAGTGGCACCCGGGCTGCTGAGGGAGTAAAAAGGAGACGAGGGGGTGACAAATACAATATTGATTTTGATTCTTTCTGTTGTCAAGCAGGTGTGTGCGCGCGGAGTGGGGCTGGGGGGCTGGGAGGCGGGGGCTCCAAGAGCGGACCCCCGTCCCCACCCCCGCCAACCCATGGTCCACACTCCAGAAAACGCGCCTGTGTTTGTTAATATTTACCAAACACCGGAGGGAGGTGGAGGGGAAGTACCCAGCGGCTTCCCAAGGTTTCCTAGGCGCCAAAAACAATACCGCCGCCCCCTCTTGCTAAGTGAACTCACTGCGGCCCCCTCGCCGTCCCCTCCCGTGCTCCTGCGCTCTGCTCGCGGCCTCGCCCTCCCTTGCGCTGCTCCCCTCTCCCGCTGTACCGCAGTCTCACTTTGCTTCTGTTTTTGATCACTGCTGCCAAACTTGCAGTGATATGTGCTGGGCTGGGGTTGGGGTCGCAGTGGACTCTGGAGTTTGGGGCCTCACGGTCCACTCCGCCCCGCCCGCCTCCCACACTTGGCCCGGGTGCCGCGCGCCCCCTGGGAACCCGCCCGGACGCACCGCGCCGGGCTTTGTCCAGACACTCATTCTTCACCCAGTCGCGCTTTGGTGGTGTGAGACGACTTCGCTTTCCTTTCAGAAGGATTTCAAACACTGTCAGCGGTCAGTGTTATATATATATATATATGTATGTCGGCATCCCGAGTGTCGTGGATCGCGCCTTGCACAGCCCCGCCAGGCTCCACCGGCCTGGGGCCGAGGGCAGAGGGGACCCACCCGCAGCTGCCTGAACTGCTCGCCCTCGTGACTTCGAGAGCCACAGGCCCAGGCCCGCTGGGCGCGCGCGAGGAAAAACCCACGCGCCGCGGCCTTCCCAGGACAGCACGGGGACTCTTGAGCCTGCTCTGCCTGGCCACTCGAACCCGGTCTGGCTGGAAATCAGACTGCTTAAGGGAAAGAGGTGGGGAGGAGACCCTTTGCGCTTCCATGGCGAGCGCCCAGGCGCAGGGAGAGCCCTGCGAACCTCTCACTGACCCTCGGCCAGCGCAGCCAGCGCCCCACCCCGGCTGCCGAAGGAGTGCGCTTTTACCAAGCAGTGGGAAACTTGTCAGCGAGAACTCCGAAGGAGCGGTCTATTTTATCAGCTGGGGACTGGGCTAGATGAGCACTGGACCATAACTCAGGGAGGCTGAAAAGAAACTGATTTTTAATTTATTTATTTTGGTTTTTTGAAATAGGGTCGCTCTATATAGCTCTGGCTGGCCTCGAACTCGCGGTCATCAGCCTTCTAGAGTGCTGGGATTACTGGCATGCGACACCACGCCGGGCTGAAAAGAAATTTTTGATGAGCCCTGGCTTGCCTGAGATCAGTTTTCCACTCCCAGCTTAGGTTCTTGCTGGCTTCTAAGAAAGGCAAGAGTCTCCACTTCCTGCTCATCTTTTTTCCCCTCCTATCCAGACCGAGGAGCTGGACTTCCGGGGTGTCCCCCTTCTCACCGCAGATCACTCAGAGGTAGCTCTTTGGCTGTGGTGGGGACACCCGGATTTCACTTTGGTTTGCCTGGTGAAGGAGGAAAGGGCAGGACTACACGATGACTCTAAGAGGGGATCCCGAATAGCCCGTGCAATCCCCAGAGCACAGAAGGCCCAGTTACTCTTCCACTTCCAGCATAAACCCCGCAGTGGCCAGAGTCGGGTGCTGGTGCTGGTTAGTGCCCCATCCCTAAGAAGCACCCACCAACCCTCTTTCTCAGTGAGCAGCTATTCAGTGCCGGTGGAAACAGCCCTTTCCCTGCTCAGCACAATGCTCCGTCTCTGGAAACAGTTTGCTAAATACCATTTGCTGTTTGCTTTGCTGTGGTTAGCTCTGAGCCATCATGGCTTTAAAAATCTTAAGTTTCCAAATCCAATCCCCTCTTTGCATAGTCACAGAGCTCTAACTCGGTGTGTTCGCGAACCTACAAGTGTGTTTGTCTGAAAAGTATTTGCAAAAGGTTGGTGGGAGAATGTTCGTTGTGCTTGTTGCTAACCCCTCTGAGCCCTAAGTTTTGCTTTGCACGGTGTGAACCAGAAGTGGCAATTCAAATGTATTATTTTTTATTGGAGGAAATATTGCTAAAGCTACGTTGGTATTGAAGGGATTAACTTGCTTTTCTCCCAGCCCCTAACTCTGGGGTTAAGACAGCAGTAGATCAACTGTATAATGTGTGCACTGTTCCCTCATTTGTACAAGCAGAACAAAGGTTGGACTAAGCCAAATTGCATTGCACTTGTGAACCGAGTCCCCATGTGAAGTATCTTTTACAGCGGGGGGAATGAGAACAATTTCGTGTATGTCTAAAAGGGAATAACAAAGCCACTTTCCCCAGCATCTCAAAGTGAAGTAGTGAGGCGTGACATTCCCAGGGTGAGGGGGGACAAAAGCAGGGTCAGGGGATGAAAAAGAGAATCAAACAGCCACTTTCACATGTCTGCCCTCAACTGCCGCACCTCTCCATAATAGGAAACAAATGTTGTAAAAGGGGGGATTGCTCCCATTCATTCAAAATAGCAAATGATAGCTAAACAACATTGTCAAAACTGAATCAACTTCTGTGCAGTACCACCCAGAAAAAGGCATTGTGTTTTGTTTAATAGCGGGGTGGAGCATACTCTTTTTTTTTTTAAAGGAAGGAAGAGGAGAGAAATCATCCTACATTTTTTCATATCAACTTTCTTTTTCAGAAATCACTTGTTTGCTCAGTTTTTTTGTTTTTTCCTTAAATCAGTGACTGGTGGGGAAAGCACTCTGAAAATGCTATTTTTGGGTGGGATGAATTTTGGAAAAGTAACTTTCTGCTTCCGAAAGTGTTGCAATCCTTCCAACGAATAGAAAAACGGTTTTAACCTCCTTTGAATGGATTATCCTGGGAAAAATACGGATTGCAATAGACTATTAAGGCAAATCTCAGACACTAGGCTAAAATGTAGTTCACTCGTCAAGTTTGTAAAAAATCGATTGGGAGGGGCTGAAGACTTTTGAAATGAAAAATAGTTCATACGCATAAAATTTTATTTTTCGTACACCCCCACCCCCGCTTTAATTTGTTTGGACACCGGGTAACCTGCCGGTCTCCAGCCTTAAAGCTCTGCACGTCTGCTTTGTTTGCTCAGGCTGACCGGGCAGCAAGCTTAGCCCGGCTGAGAAGGCAATATGTGTTTTCTTAATGGCAGAAGCAGGTTCACCGCGAACCACAACGGCCTTCAGATGCAGGACGCGCTGTGCTCCTGGGAAGGTTAAAACTGTGTGATTCATTCTCTCCGTTTCTCTCCTTCGCTCTCCTTTCTTTCTCCCCCTCCCCCCTCCTTTGGAGTTTTTTGTTTTTTGTGTCCCTGCATCCCCCCTGCTGAGCTACCACCCACAAAGCGGGTTTGGAAAAGAAAGACTGCGGAGAAAGAAAGGGCTGATCCTCCGGCCTCCCCGGGGCTGCCGGGCGGGGCTTAGCGCCCCGCGCCGCGGTCCTGGAGGCCGAGTCCTTCCGCCTCTCGGGTTCACCTGGGGCTGGGGCCGTGCTCTGCAGTCCCGTGGGTGCGGCCCGCGCGCCCTGGGGAGCTCGGCGCTCAGACCCGGACGCAGGGAGGGAACCCGGGGCCCGGGAGCTTGGGCGCCTCAAGCGCAGAGCCAGGCCTGCGCTGCGTCTGCTCAGGCCTCTGGCGAAGCCTTTTCCTTTTCCCTCTTCCCCTTTCTTCTTCCATCAGGACCCCTCCCCCGTTTGTGTTCCCGCGACCTGTGGGTTCCCGACCTGGGGAGACCACTCAAGCGTGTTTCCTAGCGTGCCCAGCCCGCCTACCCGGGAGGAAGGGAGAAGGGAAGCGGGGAGAGAGGGGGCAGGAACAGGAAGGCCACACATTCCACCCCCACGCGCGGACACCTCGGCCGCGACACGGTGGCCTGGGGTGGGGGGTGCGGAAGACAGGAAAGTCGGGGAAGCATCCACCCCGCGGGACACAGGCTCCGCGCAAGTTTTTGGAGTTTGGTTGTGGCTGACGTCATCCACCGCCAAGCCGCGGACGCCCCTAGGAAGCAAGCCCACCCCCGCACGCTTCCTCGCATTTACTCTCATTGACCATTTTTATTGGGAAAGAATTTTGGAAACATATACTGCACTGGCACTTTTCCCCTGAAGCGCCTCCCCTCCTCCGTTTTTTCTTTCTCAAGGTAAACCTAGAGCCGCTGGCCTCTCGGCACCCCAGGACAGCGAAGCAGCACAGCAGGTGGCGGTGCGCGGAGCCCCGCGGGTTCCTAGGGGCCGGGGGATCCGATGGGTGGAGCCGGCTTAGCCAGGTGGGTTACTCTCTCCCGAGCCGACAGCGCGGAAAAGTCCTCTCCTGCGCCTCATCCCGAACACAGTGTGGGTTTCTTGCGTTTCCCCAACACTCCCCAATACACAGAGCTCGCGGCGGAGGTCCTTCCGTCGATCTATTCTTCGTTCTCTTTTCACTTGTTTATTTTTATATCCTTTCGTTGCAAAGAAAAAGCTACCCACAAGCGGGGTAAAACCGGATGAGGCATACGTCTTTCGCCATATCTTATACCCTCGCCATAAAACCAAAAAACAAACAAACGGAACTCACATAAAACTTGAAACAAAAAACCCAGGGTGAGCCACGGGCGTCCTGGGTTCCCCGGGTTTTCCGTAATTGTCCGCAGCGCTGGTTTTTCTTGGAGTCCGCTCGCCGGCGACCTGTTGATGACTCTTGAGTGGCGGAGCGCTGAGTGGCGCGCCAAAGTCGGTTATGTAAACTGCTTGTGTATTTCACATTATCCTAGCGCTGTCTGGAGGCAATGTAGATTTTCTAAAGATCTAATGAATAAACAACCAGCAACTGCTGGCGGTGTAATTTACATTGTTAATGCCTACATGTGTATAATAAATATGCATTTGTATGCCTTCAAATAAACTCTTTTTAGTTTTTAACCTGTGGTGATTTTTTTCCCAAAAAAGAAGGGGGGGGTACGGCCTTCCCGAAGATGATGAGTTTATTTCATTTGCACGCAGCTGGTTAGAAGGAAGGAAGGAAAAGCCTCTGGTGGACAGCAGACTGGTCAGCAGACTGACAGTCCGCGCGCCCGGCTGCAATGCGCACCCGGGAGGGAGGGAAGGAGCGCGCGCCCGGGAACTTGGCTGCGCGGTTTTGGAGGTGCCCCTGCTCTGGAGGAGTGGAACCCGGCAGAGAGAACCCCAGTGCGCTCCTGACGCAGGCCTCTCTCCCCGGCACTGAGCTGTGGTCTTCCCCCCAAAAGAAGTGCCCGCAACCCCTTGCAGATCGCAGTGTCGGCGAGAGGAGTTGGGGCTACTGCGGCTTTGACAACCCCTGGGAAAAGTTTGCCTGGTAATTTCCCGACCCACGACGATGTTTCCCTATGCGTCTTGGTAGACAGCATCTCAGACCAGCCCGGGGACCCCAGGGAGGAAACCAAGGGCGCGGGGCTGGGGTGCTAGGCCATCCCATCCGCCATTCCCGCGGGCGCGCGCGGAGACCCCCTGAAGTCGCTGCCCACGGAGTTGCGAGTCCCTGCCCAGCCCGAGGTCGCTTTGTGAAGCCCACTGCCCTGCCTGCGCGTCCCACACCACTCGTTTCAGCCTGGGCGCCGACGTTTGATATCTTTCCTTTCCACCAACCAGGTGCCACTTCCTTAGCACGCTCGAAGGCAAATGTCTCATCTTTCCCCGTCCTGGATCTGGAATACATTATTTTAATTAAGTCTATGGCGATTTACTTTCCTCTGAGATCTATTCCACGGTGCAATTAGGAACGTATTGGTGCTAGCTGATATGAATATTCAGGAGCGTGTCAATTAATTAGCAGACAGAGGAATCTCATTATGGTGCTCAAAACCCTTCTAGTGTTAAGCAGAATTAGAGGGTATTTGGCAATGCGCTGGATTAGTGAATATTTTACTGTGCACTCATTTAACTTCATTATCATAGCACTTACACTACTCTCTGATTTTATTAATTAAATTGCTCATTAATTTGCCCAAAAAAGGATAAAAGTTTTAATGTGCCACCCAATAACTTGGAAAGTAAACTTTGTCCCTGCTTAGTCTTCGCTCCCCGGAGATGACAGGTGGTCTGTCCTCTACAGCCCAAGGCCGAGGTGCAGTTCCTTTCTCCCTCCACCCCGCAGCTTTTGGGAGCCCAGGAGCTCGGGCTCCCGGCGCCAGGAAAGCTTCTGGGGCTCTGAGGGACGAGGCGCCGCTGCTGTGTGGCCCCTTTGCTTTCTGCGCCCTTGGACTGGCCAGGAGATTTGTGTCGTCCTTCAGGACAGAGGTGGAAAACGCCTGTCATTTGCCCAGAAAATGAGGAGGAGCCATTTGTCCTGGGGACCCGGGGAAGTGCCCGGGGAGCAGTGCTCCGCGCGCCCCTGCCTCCGCGTCCTTGCTCTAAGACCATTGCCGCTTGGCGCGCGCAAAATGCTGCAGTACCTGAGGTCACTCCAGCCACGCCCCCACGTCCGGGCCTTTGGGGTCCTCTGCGCCAGCCCTGACCCACCACAAGAGCCAACTTCGCGCCTGAGAACTGTAACACACCCACCTGCACCTCCCTCACCCGACCCCAAAAGGTTAGAAAGACAAATATTAAAATTACTTGCACAAAGGGAACTGCTAAAGAGAACCCAAATTAATATGCATGTAAAATTAATTAGTTGCATTCCGTGACATCAGAATAAGTACCTGGAAAACAGAACACCTTCTGGGCATTGAGAACATATGCTGGAATTAGAGTTAATTGACTAATTACATAAATTAGGCATTAATTTTGCAACACATCAAGTATAAAAGATATCTCAATTAATTGCGCATAAATCACCAGGTGAAGCCAGGCGGTGGCTGGCCCAGGGTCCGGAACTCGGCCTCCTTGCTCTTTAGGGCTCCAACGCTAGGTGACAGGCAGCGACAGGTAGGTGAGTGTGGGAAGACCCAGGCCGGAGCAGCCCGTGCAGGCTGGTGACCCCGGTAATGCGAAGACTCTCCCCTCTCCCTGCTTGAAATCATGCAGTTAGACCGATGATCTTTTGTTGGAAAGGCAGTCACCCTCAGCGGTCAACCCACCTGCCTGGTAGCGTCCGCACTCAGGGCCCTCAGTTCCCCTCCCGGAGGACGTCGGCGTTGGCTCTGGGTCACTCTGGAACCCTCTGGACTCTGGTCTGGCGATCCTGGACGTGTTTTTTCTTGGTGGACTACGTCCTCCCAGGCTTTGCCATCACTCAGATTCCTCACCCAGAACTCCAGCCTCGAGGGAGGGGTGCCAGGTGATCTGAGTCCTTCGGTTTTGAAGTGAGTGTAAATTATGCTCCAGGAGGTAAAATCTAAATAAATAACCCACAGGAGCTCCTCCGTGAGGAGAGGTTTGTAGGCGTCCCCAGCTCTCCTCCCCGAATGGCATGTATAGGATTTCTCTCCTTTCCTTTGCAAGGGCTGAAAGAACAGGATGGACCCCACCTGGGTGTTCGCTTGGGTTTCTCTCGACTCCCTACTCTAAGGGGGCGCTCCAGGAAACGCAGTGGAGCCCCTCACCACACACAAGCCATGGGATGTCTGTTTGTCCTGCCTTTAAATCGGGTATCTGGTTGGCAAAATATTAATGAAGTTGGCAGCATTTTCCTTCTGTTCCCTACACATTTTAAATGGGCCAGCTGGCCCCAAGGAAAAGGGGCTCTGGGCAGTGGATTCAGACCTAGAGAACTGGGAATAAAACTCACTATGCGTTGCTCACACACTGCAGGCAGCACAGCTCTGCTGACCCCATGGAGTGTTACTCCTGGAGGCATTATGAATGGACGGGCAGACTTCTCAGCAACTTCTGTGGCTGTCATCAAGGGCTTGGTGGTTTGTAAACGCCTCTGGCCCTATATTCCTTCCCGTTTCCGCCTCACACTCTCAGCCAGCTTCCTTCTCCAGGAGCCTCAAGTTGGAATCACCTCTTTTCTTTTTCTTCTTCTTTTCCTCCTCCTCTTCCTTCTTTTCCCAAACAAATATTCAGAGAAATAATATCCAGAGAAACTTGTCATCATCTGATGATATACGTACATCCTCGGCCAGACGCCCAGGTGACGTTCCTTAGGATAGAATCCTGTCTGCTGGTGAGCTCCAGGATTGGATGGAAACCCTGAGCTTCCCATCCTGGAGTAGAGGCTTCCTGCTGTAGCCAGATGTGAGGGCACTTGAGGGAGATGTTGACAAGTGGGTAATTGTCAGCAGAACTAAAACAGACGCAGTGTTTACAGTGGAGCATGATTAATTAAGAGTAAATAAGACAACAGCACTCTTTAGGAAGTCACTGTCCAAGTTTACAAAAAATGCCGAGTGTCTGCAGGAAGAGAAGCAGCAGACTTAGTGCACAAAGGCTGTTTCTGCCAGATCCTCGAAGCCACAGCTGGTGGTAGCGCGGATCAGAAGTAGATTTGCTTTATTGCCTTCCAGATGGTCTTTTTGTTTAAAAAAAAAAAAATTGCAAAATTTATAGAGCTGGATTAGAAACATTTCCCCCCGATTAACTGAGTTTTACATTTCTCTTATGAAAAGACTATTCTCCCCATCTCTTTTCCTCTCTCTTAAAATATAACTCATTTAATATGAAATAATTTTCCAAATGAGCCAAATGTCATAAACCCTAACTGATGTCAACAAGACTCTTCAATGCCATCTTGATGATACCTCAGTTTGTCACAGA